>PVLC010002447.1:0-13841 GCA_004027655.1 Graphiurus murinus | reverse complement strand
GCAGGGAACGAGGGGGAACCAGGTCTGGAGAGGTTGATGCTGAGCTCAGTGATGGGCACATGGAGCGTGGAAGTGCAGACAGGCTCTCACACCTGGGCCACGGGTATCATCAAGGCATCCTTAGTAAACAGACCTGAAGCGGAGCCATGGACCTGGGCCAGGAGGCCCTGGAAGAGATCAAGGTGTGAGAAAGAAGGGCACCTTGTAGAATGCCAACATTTAAAAACTGATAAAAGGTAAACACTGACAAAATGAAGTGACAAAGCAGAGCCAGGGATGGTGGCTTCTGTGGAGACAGGTGCAATCTGGTAGAGTGAGGACAGATGTCACTGGCTGGACTGTCTGCATGGGAGTCCCCAAGGACCTTAGCAAGGGTGGTTTGGGTGGAGTGCAGGGGAGAGAGCCAACAAGAGCCGGCTGAAGGGCATGTGGGAGGAAGGGAAATGGACAGAGAGAGCTCATTCAGGAATCTGGCTGCAGTAGAGAGGGTGGAAGGTGGTCAAGGAGTCAACTCCCAGCACCACAGGAAAAAAAAATTCGTAACAGTGTTAATCGGCATGGCCTACTGAATAAGTCCCACAGCTGAGAAGCAGATGCATTAGAGAACCTAGATTCTAATTTCAGAAAGCAACTAGCTCAGGACCACTCTTGTCTCCACTGGCTGCCTAAGAAGTATCAGTTATAGAAGAGACTGTACTCCCCCCATACGCACACAGACCACTCCTCCTTAGTCTCAGAGAGAGCAAAATCATCTTGGAGGGACAGTAGTGCAGAAAGACATTTCCTCTCCCCACCGAAAGGGGTGGGAAGGGATGCTTTCTCTAGGAAGTTGGGGCTGGGGGACGCCAAGGAGCACTAGTCAGGGGTCACCTGCTCATTGGCCTACCCTTCTGCTGTCACCCAGGGCAGAAGAGCCCTAGAGAGATGGGAGGGTGGGACTGCGAGGAGGCAACAGAGCCTGCTCTAAGTTTCTGGTTGCCACATGCTCCCTACTCGGGGGATCAGAGGGACAAAGAGATGGAAGGGCTGCAGTCCTTCTGAGATCACACTGCAAAGAAGTAAATGCAAACAGAGTAGGCCTGCAGCCGAGGGACCAGAAGGAGAAGCAAGCCACATCTGAAGAAGGGCCTTCGACACCCAGGGGCATGCATAGGGGTGGGTCCCTTCCCATACAAGACAAGTGTGTGCGCCATAGCCTGTGCCCAGTGAGCTCATAGACAACAAGCCAGGTCAGGTTCACTACCAGGGGACAACCACCTCTGGGCTCCAGCCTTCCTCCTCCCTCCCCTGGGGTGGTATTAAAGTGAGGGAGGAACCGGAGAGGAAGTAAGCATCCTCTCCACCATGCCGCTGAGCTCACAGTGCAGCCTGTGTGATGGTGTGGAGAAAGAAGCACACTCCGGACTAAGTTTAGTGCTCAAATATTAAATGAGAAACCAGAGCAAGGCTTACTAACCCAGAGTGCCTGTTGGATGTGAAACTGAACTTAGCTATCAGTAATGGACCTCACAACCCTTAGGAAAAGGGGTTTCAGCACTGCAGAATTAATAGGAATTATGAGGGCAAAAAGCATTTCATGTATGTTGCATTGAGTTGAAACTCCTCCCTCAAACTGTCACATTTGAAAAGCCAGTTCCAGCTGGGTGTGGTGGTGCACCAGGTGGAGTGGGGAGGCTGGGATACCCCTGGGAATCATTGGAGAGGAGGCAGAGGATCAGTGCAGGAAGTGTCACCGAGTCAACCTGGGAAAACAGGAGTGTGTGGTTGGAGCTGGGTCAGACTGGGGGATTCCTATGTGGAGCAGTTGTGGTTGCTGCTGCACTGAAGTTGTGACTGAGGGAGGGTGTGTCTGAGGTAGAATGGAGGAGGCGGCCAGTGGCTTCCAAGTGGATACTGAAGTCACCTTGAAAATATGGGGAGCGAGGAGAGAACGCTGAGCCAAGGCTGGAACCGTCAGTGAATGACTGGGAGTGATGGGAAAGGAGTTGAGAAAGTGTTGGTGCCACAGGCACACTGCAGAGAAGAGGGTCCTCACAGAGGCCGAGAGGATGAGGCTCAGGCTGAGAGAACAGGCACAAGACGGACACCAACCTTGAAGTGAGCAGTGGCAGTGCACCTGGGAGACAGCAGATTTTAGTGGCAACAAATGAACTGAGAGGGTGTTCTAAGGAGAGGCTGGAGATCAAGACTTGCTGATCAAACTCAGTGCAAAATCAGTGCAGCCATTGTAGAGATCAGTATGAAGGTTCCTCCAAAGACTAGGCATGGAACACCATATGACAGAGCTATACCACTCCTCGGTATCTTTCCAAAAGAACCAAAGTCAGACGACGATAGTGATCCATGCATACCATGTTTATAGCAGCAGAACTCACAACAGTCAAGTTACGGAACCAGCCTAGGTGTCCACCAACAGATGAGTAAATAAAGAAAATGTGAAATATACACAAAATGGAGCTTTACTCCACCATAAAGAACAAAGTTACGTCATTTACAGGAAAATGAATGGACTAGAGAACATCATGCTAAGTGAGATCAACCAGACTCAGAAAATCAAGGGATGTATGTCTACTCTCATGTGGAAGCTAGAGGGAAAAAAGTAAAATAAAGAAATATCACCTTATGAAAACAGAAGGGAGACCAGTAAAGTTGAGAAAGGAGATGGAGGAGGGAAAAGGAAGATTCTGGAAAGTGAAACTGATTAAATTATATTATGTGAATGTATCACAATGGATCCCAATATTATATACAATCATAATGTGCACGTGAACACACACGCACACAGACGCACACGCACGCACACGCACACACGCACACACGCACGCACGCACACACACACGCATGCACACACGCACGCACACACACACACGCATGCACACGCACGCACACGCACATACACACGCGCTCGCACACACGCACACGCGCACACACACATACAGGCACACGCATGCACACACACGCACGCACACGCACATACACACGCGCGCACACACACGCACGCACACACACACGCGCACAGGCAATACCAAAGCCAACTATGGAAGGACTTAGAATAGAGTAGAAAAATGGCTGGATCAGAGTCAGGGCAAGGAACTAGAACATTTTAGAAGTGGGAATACAGTAGAGGAGCCTATAAGGACAGCTTTCTGAGCCTCCTTATTTCTACTCATAAGAAGGGAACAGCGTACCTGATATGGACAAGCTGGAAGTGACTAAAATCTCGGCCCTGTGCGGCAGCAGGCTTACCTTCTACGTAGAGCAGCTGGTACTTGACGGAGATCTGCGACTTGCCCCCCGCCTCCGCCTTGCAGTAGACCACACCCTGGTGGTCAGAATGAGGCTGCAAGTACACAAAACCTCTCTTCATGTCGTAAATAATGTCCGTTCCATTGGCTGGGATTTCCTTGGCGGGGAACTCCCTGTGCAGAGTAACTTTGGCCGACAGCACAGTCACTCGACAAGGAACCACAGCCTGTTTATCTGGGTTCAGGTAGACGACATCAAAGTAACTAGGAGAAGGTACAAAGAGTTCTCCTTTCTCTGCAAGGTGAAGACAGGGGCTTGTTTACTCGAAAAACTATAGTAAGAGCACGGTAAGGATTCTGACATTTGGTCATTGGGGGGCATGTTCTCAAAAGGGGATTGTGAGGACCCCGTATCTTCCTCTCCTGCTTCCTGGCCATGAGGTGAGCAGGTTTTGCTCTGCCACATGCCTGCTCCCCCATTACATGTTGACTGACCACAGCCCCAAAGACTTGGGGTCCATTGATCTATTGATCATGGAGTAGAACCTCCAAAACGGTGAGCCCCAGTAAACCTTTTATCTTTGTAAGTTAATTATCTCGGGCACACAAAAAAAGTATTTGAGCTTCAAGTCCAAATCAGACCCATGGATCATTACACTAGAAGTGGGGCAGAGGACTAATTTCCTAAAGTTAAGAGCAGTTTTAAACCTTGGAACAAACTGCTGTTTCTGTGTGGAGAAAATTAGCCCCGCAGGCTAGTCAGTAACTGCATTTCTCAGCCTCTGGGAGGCCCAGCACTGTGAGGGCATGAGCATCTCCACTTCCCTCACCCCAGCTCAGTAGACCTGGTGTCTGCCAAGGTTAGGGGGAGGGAAAGGAGCAGGGTGGAGGAGGAACCTGCCAGGCTCAGATCTGCCTCCACTCCGCCGCCATCTGGCTGGACACCTTCTGCCAGGTTCCTTGGCCATAGATGATGACATTTTTATTTTACCTATGTGTGGTGTGTGTGTGTGTGTGTATGTGTGTGTGTGTGTGTGTGTGTGTGTTTGGTTTCATTTTGCATGATACATTAAATCCTTTGTTTTCTAGATTGTTCTGTGAGGGAATATTACAGTAATTTCTAAGAGAACTCATTGGGACTAACCACACCACACTTGCTAAATTGTTTCCTGTATTTTCCTTGCAATGTTTCTGAAACAAGTAATTATTCTTGGCTTCTTCCTCCGCTAGTGTTCTGTGCTGCCATTGTATGATGTTTTGAGTTAGGCACAGGATTCCTGAAAGCAACAGCAAGTGTCTTCATGGGCCAACAGGTTTTCAATTCAGAGTACCAAGTTCACTAACATGGAAGTCCTTCCTTCTGTCTCTAAGGTAGAAAGAGAATGTCAAGGCTCAGAGATTCTCTACCATCACAAGGCTTTGTATCAACCAGACCATGTGATTTGTGCAACGTTATGAAAAATTTACTTTCAGGCTTAGGCAAGGGCATCTTTCTACTGTGTTCACACAAAGTAAGTCTACACGGCCTTGGATATGTTACTTCATCTCTTTGTGCTTTAACATCTTCATTTATAAAGAGAAGAATCTGGAGTAGATAATAATCAAAGAGATCTTTTTAGTAAAACACCAAGATCTCATGATTGTAAGATTGTAGAGGCAACTTTTGTTTTAAGGATTTGCAATCTGAAACAAATGATTAGCAAAGCCGGTAAAATTAGTAAACATTTGTGTGTGTGTGTGTGTGTGTGTGTGTGTGTGTGTGTGTGTATGGTGCTGATGATTGAACCCAGGGCATTTTACCCCTGAGCTACATCCCCAATCTCAATTTATTTATTTTTTTTAATTTTGAGACAGGGTCTCACCAAATTGCTGAGGTGAACTTGCAATCCTCCTGTCTCATCTTCCCAAGTACTGGGATTACAGGCTTGTGCCATCACGCTTGGCTAAACAATCTAATTTAAGAACACAAAATAGTATCTTACTTTGTGTACTATAATGCATACTTTGAAATAAGTGATCCTACTAGTTGCTTTTGTTTTTGTTTTTTCGAGACAGCATCTTGCTGCGTTGTCCAATCTGGCCTTGAATTTGTGATTCTCCTGCCTCAGCCTCCAGAGTAGCTGGGATTACAGGCATGCACCACCACACTCAGCTGTCTGCCAGTTGTTTTAAAAATATGTTTGCAGAGCTTGAGGTGTAGCTCAATGGTAGAGCACTTGCCTCGCATGTACAAAGCCTTGGGTTTGATCCCCAATACCACACACAGAGAAAAACCCATCATATACATATATACGAGCAATTGGACGGTTCCTTCTACAAAAAATAAGTGTGTTGAGGTTTATTTTTAAATTATAAGTTACATATGTCTCCTACAACTGTGTTTATGTGTGCTGTGTAACATATTTCTTTAGGAAAACTCAATGAATGGGATTTTATAGTTCTGGAAAATAGTCTATAAACTAAAATCCTAATTACAGAAAACTCAGTATTTAGTGAAGTACTTATTAATGTGGTTTTCCTACATATGAAAATTATTGCCCAAGCTTTTCAATACAAGGAAGACCCCCTGCTGGTATGTTCTTCTCCTTTATCTGTCTGGGTGGTGGTTACATGTGTCTGTTCCTTCCAGGATAATTTATGAAGTTGTACACGTGGGATCTGAATGTTTTTATTTATGTATGTTATACTTCAATCAAAAGACAGAGAAGAAAACAGCTTTAAAGGCTCTCAGATAAAGATGAAAGAGGAAGTACATGTAGCAGTTGCTTAATCAAACATGGCGCAGAGCAACAACAGTCGCCCCCCATAAGAAGCTTCCCAGTGTTTTCAATCCAAATCTAGGAAACATACAGACATAATGGATGACAGATGTTTCCCCACATGGGTAGCTGAGAAGCATATGTTCTGACAGATTCCAGAGCTAGCAGCAGGAACCTCAGCTTCTATAACAGCTCATCTTGTTTTTCCAAACCCACTCAACGCCTGTAGAGACATTGCCAAACCCTATACTGAAAATCTGACTGGACTCCGAGCTTAGTGTTGAGGATTTTTTAACAAAAATGACTCAACACATTTGTTCACTTCTTCTTTTGATCCAGGGTACTTGAAGTTAATATAATTTAGCCATCTTTTGCTACATAAAAGGACTTCAGTATATTAAGAAAGAGGACCCACCCACAAAATTCAAAGATAGCCCATAAACCGAAAAGTGAAGCCTTCAGTTCAAGTGAAACCTTCAGTTCAAAACCTTGGCCAATACTTTGGGAAGACATGACAGGCAGTGCTAATCTCCACAAAGAATCTTCATTCTGCAATTTGAACCATGACATGCACCCTTGTCTGGGATAACAGGCTCTTATTTTTCTTAATTGGTCAATTTTCCACTGCTGCTTTGCAGTGTGGTATATTAATACAAAAGGCCTGCGGACAGCTCCAAAATGAGGATCCAAAGGGATTGCCTGTGAACAACCACTAGGAATTCTCCTGACACTACAAGTTATGCTAGCTGGTGTTTGTCTGTCTACCTATCACCCGCCCACCACCTTGTCCTATAAAGGGTCACTGGGACCTAGGTCAGATAAAACAGGTGTTGACTCCTTACTCTGCCATGATAAGTCATGGAACACTGGACAAGTCATCTTGCCTTTTTGAGTCTCAACATTGACATTAGTATTTCTTTTTTTTTTTTTGGTGCTGGGGATTGAACCCAGGGGTATTTTACCTCTGAGCTACCCTCATAGCCCAATTTTTTTTATTTGGAAACAGGGTATTACTAAGTTGCAAAGGGCCTCAGTAAGTAGCTGAGGCTGGCCACAAACCTGTGATCCTCCTGTCTCAGCCTCCCAAGTACTGAGATTTCAAGAGTAAGCCACAACACCTGGCTTGATGTTAGTATTTCTAAAACAGAGATAGATAATAAAATAGCTTTGGTTAATTTCCTAGGGAGATCATTGAACTGAAGTGAGATATGTGTGCTTCCAGAATTATAACATGCCCTGCCAATGCTTCTTGCCAGAAAGGAGCTATTGGGTAGGAAGGGGAAAATATGTGAGATGTCACTAAAGCATTAATGGCCTGAGTATGAGCTCTTTCGGGTCATAGGCATAAGTCCAGGTCTGAAAGGCAGATGAATTCTGGATGCAGATAAATCCCATGAAAACCTCTGTCTAGACATAAAGGAAAGACTCTGGCTTCATCTGAAATGCCTTGGACAACAACAATACCTGGATGTAGAATTTACAAGATCCTTGGAAGCTATTCCTGACCTCTGAATCTTGTTGAACTTCATCTCCCCAGCTTCAGAGCTCAGAGAGCTTTTCAGGGGAAGGAGGCTCGGGGGCGGGGGGAGCACTCTGCAACACCTGCCTCTCAAAAGTGCAAGCTCCAGCTGAGCGCTGAGCGCGGTGGTACATGCCTGAAATCCCAGTACTTGAGAGACTGAGACAGGAGGATTGCCAGTTCAAGGCCAGCCTCAGCAACTTAGTGAGACCCTCAGCAACTTAGCAAGACTCTGTTTAAAAAAAAGAGGGCTTGGGGTGTAGCTCAGAGGAAGAATACCTATTGGTTCAATCCCCAGCACCACACACACACACACACACACACACACACACACACACACACTGGCACACACACACACACACACCAGCACAAGGTCCACCTTGCACACACATACCTGGCACTGCAGAGGAGAGGAATTCTGCACTTTCACCTGCCTGCTTTTAGCCACCCACTTAGGCTCAGGGATTGGGGCTGGACCTCAGGGCTACAACCCTTGGGAATTCTGACCCCTAAACTTCAGCTCATGATACACATAAAAATAAACACAAGGAGGTCTTTAGCAAGCTTCCTGTGACGTGAGCAGTTCCAGAAAGAAGGTCATCATAGGTTCTGAGAACACAATGATGAAGTCAAGGCAGGGCTATCTAACAGAACCTTGTGCAGTGATGTAAATGCCCTCTGTCTGTCCAGGACCACAGCCACTAGCTACAGGTGGCAATTGAGCCCTTGAACTGTGGCAAGTGTGACTAAGGAAGTTAGTTTAATTCAATTTTATTTTAAGTAATACTCAGTTATATTTGGCCACATGTGCATTGTGACTGCCATATTGAACAGGGCAAGTACAAATCCTGCAACTGGGAAGTTCTGTATTGAAATTCTGGTACCACCACTTACTTGCTGTGTGACCTTAAAAATCTATTTATCTCTCTAAACCTCAACTTTCACATCTAAATATTTAAAAATGGAAATGATGCTCATATTTATGCTGAAGAGTTGTTGTAGGACTTACATAAAGTAATTGATGTAAGGCACTTAGCTCAGAGCTTGCGCATTGAGGGCTTTTAGTGTTATTATTTGTGATTCGGCATATGGTGGGAAACCACAGTTCTGGGCCAAATCCAGACATGTGAAGAGTTCCACCAACGCGCCAAACATGTTACCTGTAAAAAAGATGTAGGTGGAGCCTGTTTTGGACTCGTCCCTCCTGCAGATGTAGCCATTGCAGAGTTGTCCCCAGCAGCTGAACTCGCCCGTGTCGGCCGCGGTGGAGTTGACCAGAGTCAGCTGGCCATAGCGCTCGTGCTGCTTCACACTATGAATACAAGAGAGACAAGAACTCAGGGCAGGTCAGAGCCAGCCAGGGCCTTCCAGCCACCACTCTGCTCTGTTGTTCTCAGATGTAAACACCCCAGTGACTTGGGGCAGACTTGATGTGTTCCTTCTCAGATGGCACAAAGCAATCCAAGAGTGTGCTTGGGGGGAAACGGGGTGGGGTGGGGAGGCAGAAAAGCCTTTCCTAAAAGGAAATAATAAATGACAATTGTGTTTTCCAAGGGGAGGAAATTCTCTTTGGTCTCAGAACTGGGGGTTTCCTTAAGTAAGATCATGGTACATTAGCAGTGCGGCCTCAGAAGCTCAGCCAAAAAGCCCTAGGCTGGGTTTTCACTTGCAGCCATTGTTTCTAATGAGTTCTTTTAAAAGCAAAGAGCAAGAATGAAAGCACACCGCATTATCCAATATCCAGACTCCTTTTCTTTTTTTCGTGGTACTGGGAATTGAACTCAGGGGCATCTACCTCCGAGCTATACCCCCAGCTCTATTTTTTATCCTTTATTTTGAAACAGGGTCTCACTAAGTTGCGGAGGGCCTCACTAGGTAGCTGAGGCTGGCCTCGAACCTGGATCCTCTGGTCTCAGCCTCCCAAAAGCTGGGATTACAAGCGTGTGCCACCACACCCGGCTCAGACTCCTTTTCATCAATAAGGGTAAGTCTCTGAATATAAGCTTGGAATCTTAGAGATGGTACATTATCATAATATATAATGTATATATATATATATACTATATATATATATATTGTTGGTGCACTGTAATCATACATCTTTGTTAGGTATAAGCTGGTAAAGGCATACATGCACACACCTCCCATTTAACCCTTCCCCAATTCCCACTATATTATTATATTTTAAACAATCTTTCCTTCAGGTAAAAGATGCATTGGCTGCTACTATGCTGAGCCCCAGGTATGCCATCTACCTCTGGTAAAGGGCCAAGTGCATTTAGAGTTTTGGGCTTTTTTCTCTGGCCTTAACCCTACCTTCTCTCTTTCTCTCTCTCTCTCTCTCTCTCTCTCTCTCTCTCTCTCTCTCTCTCTCTCCTCTCTCTCTCTCTCCTCTCTCTCTCTCTCCTCTCCTCTCTCTTCTCTTCTCTCTCTCTCTCTCCCTCCCTCCTCCCTCCCTTCCTCCTTCCCTGAATATTCTCCTCTTGTTTTGTGGCAAATATATTGCAAACTCTTCAATTCTTTTTTGAAATCAATAGAGACATAATAGTTATTATCAAACACTAGAATTGCCCAATTATCATGGAAATTCACTGGATCATATTGTGACAGAAATCCAGATGTATCATCATTGCAATGGATGCTCCCATGAAGCGAATGAGTCTCAGCATGTGGTGATGCCAGAAGAAACAGTTTTCATCTGAGGACTCGTCTAAAATATCCAAGTGTCTTACTCCTCTGAGACCCACATGCTTTGCTGGTGTAGTTGAGATTCTCCTGTTTCATCTCACAGCAATATTGACCTGGCCTGTCACCAGGTTAAATTTAGCACACACAGAATGGTTGATGGGTCCTCAACACAATCCTCTTCTAGTCCATGGCTGAAAATCTTGTTGTGCCCACTGGTCCTGCCAGAGGCGGCTCTGTACTCCTACTCTGTCAACTGCCTCCTTTAAACTGGACGGAAATCTCTCCTCCCTCAGGAAGCTTCTAATTACAATAGACTCTCAGGAATCTCCCACATTCTCCTAATGAAGTAAGTGGTGCCCTTGTTCCCTGGCACTCAGATACCCCTGGCTTCCTGTTATTACACGAGAGGGTAATAAGGGAAGGGACTGAGCCATATTTGTTTCATATTCCCTAAGCAACAAATCTGTGCAGGGTACACAGTGAGGATTCCCTAAATACAAGTGAATTTAAATGAAATTGAACCACAGAGTTGGAAATGGAAACAAAATCTTAAAAAGCAAGCATCCCGCTCCCTATTTTGCAGACACTATAGTTTGGATCTGGAATGTCCTCCAAAGGCTTGGTCGTCAGCCCAGGGTCGTGAAACTTTTAAGAGGTGGGGCCTCATGGGAGCTCTTAGGTCACTGTGCACCAGCCCTTGTTGGGGAGAGTGAGACCCCAGCCCCTTCCTCCTCCTCTTCTTCCCCTTCAGCTTTGCTCCACCCTGTGCCACCCATGTGCAATCACCATGAGGTGCCATTACAGGCCCACAGCAATGGGGTCACTCAGGGACTGGAACCTCCAAAACTGCAAGGTGAAACACCTTTTTCTTTGCAGGTATTTTACAGTAATGGAAAGTTAACTGACTCAACAGATGAGGAAACTCAGTCTCAGATATCAGAAGTGACTTCCCAAGACCAACAACCAGGGAACAACTGAGCTACTCACTTGAGTATGTACTTAATACACACTCATTAGATAGGAAAACACATATGAAGCACTTTGTGCAATGCCTGGTTCAGTATATTATCCTAATTGTTTGTAATTACAGATGATGACAGATTAAGAGTAATTATTGTGAATCCTACCACAGCAATGACAAGCAATACATACCCAGTGTTGTGGAGAGTTGGCAGAACAAATAAAAAGCAGAATCTGCAGGAGATTGCAATCAGCTTAAGGAGTTAAAATTAATATGCACAGGGAGGATCCAAGATGGTGACTGAGTGAAACGTCTTTCCACAAACGCTGTGATTTGGATCTAACTTTACCATAAAAAGAACTTTTTAACAGAAGGAAAAAAAACGAAATTTGAACCACAAACAAATAAAGAAGATCAAGAAAGCAGAGCGGGGACAACAAAGGACGCCACTGCACAGCGATCAGCGATCCACGCTCTGCGCGCACCCCCGCCGGCCCGGGCGGATAGCAGCCAGGCTCTGCATCGAAGAAGTAGGCTGTGGAAAAACAGGACCAGGAGCTGTGGGGACCACCCAGACGCTGAGAACAGCAAACCCCAGGACACAGCACCCCCGGCACCCCACGCCGCACCCAGGCGGAGACCAGAATGCGTGGGGCGCTCAGCATAAGCACCCGTGGGTCTGGGGTCTGTCCCAGCACATCACCTCAGCGCAGAACTGTGACCGCCCAGAGCCTGAAATAAGACACAGCTTCTTAACGGAAGCATGAGCGTGAGACGGGATCAGAGGATCCGAGTCCAGGAGGAATAGGGGGAGCCGGCGGGAGCCGGCGTGCCGTGGAACAGCGGCCGCCATCTTCCCTGCTAGCCCTTCCCAACCAGCTTCCTGCCATCTAGCCAGACTATCACCAACCTGCGCCCCCCAGCAACCAGAGAAGGCCGAGCAGGCAGGGCTGCCTCCGCGCTCTGCTCCAGAGATGGAAAAGTGAGCCTGAAGCAGCTGTCCAGAAGGTGGAACAGGCCGAACAGCAGAGAACCGAGCCTGCACACGCTGGGAACGGCGGCTGCCAACTTTGCCGCCAGCCCCTCCCACAAACTTCCTGCGAGCTACGCAGACCATCATTGTCCATTTGCGCCTCCAGCCTCCAGAACGGGAACAGGCCAAGCTGCAGGAAGACGTAAGTCGAGCCACGCGCACCTCGGGTGCAGGGTGCAGGACTCACAAAACAAAGGATAGACTCAGCCATCTGCCCTGCTAGAGCCTAGACAGGGCAGAAGGGTGAAGGAACCCAGTGCACACAGGGTATCTGGAAAGGCCTGGCTTTTAGACTGCTAAAGCAAAAAGCAGAGTCAGAGATGCAGCCAGACCCAGTGGAGAGCCCAGAGACATAAACTAGCAGTGGGCAATTCTCTCCCTGCACTGACAGAGCAAATTAAAATAAATAAATAAATAAATAAATAAATAAATAAATAAATAAATAAATAAATAAATAAAAAACGCCAAAGACACACGTGAAAATTTAAGCTCGGTACTTACGAACTAGCAGAGCGTTGGTTTTAGTGTCTGACTGCTATTTGTAGATTTTGGGGTATTTTCTCTTTTTTTTTGTTTTTGTTTTGTTTTGTTTGGTTTGGTTTGGTTTTGGTTTTTGGTTTTGTTTTGTTATGTTTTTTTCATTCTCTTTTGGTGTTAAGTTTTCAAATTTGATCTGTCTAAACTCTGTTATTGCTTTGATTTGTTTATGTTTATTTGGATGAAAACTTGCTTTGTTATCTCTCGCTTAGGTCATCGAACCCCCTCCTTACCCCTTTTACAAGCCCCCCCCATATTCCTCTCTGCTATACTTTACCTCCTATCTTTTCTTTTCCTCTTTTTCCTGTCACATATCAATATCTACCATCTCTAATCTTTTCCCCCTTCATTACCCTATCCCTGCATCTATTACGGTGACCTCTCACCCAAACCCTATCTCTGAACACACCCTGTCACTCCTAAACCGCAACTACAGAGATTGGACAAGAAAACTTGCAAGAACAGCAAAGATATAAATCAATGAACAGGGAAACCATGGGAAGGAGAAATAACAAAGAAACAATGAGCCACCACAACCCCTCAATAATAGATCTCACCAACCCAGAATGGCAGAGACTACCAAAAGAACAATTCAGATCTTTAATACTAGAAACAATACAGGATTTTCAGAAAGAATGTAGGCAGAGCTTTAAAGAAATAAAGGAAGACATAAAGGAACAAATAAACAGAGAATTTGAAGACCTAAAGAGAAACCAAACAGAAGCATTGAAGGAAGTAAAAGATGAAATAATGGAAATGAAGGCATCAATGCAAACTATAAACAACAGATTAGCTCACATGGAAAATAGAGTATCACTCTTAGAGGATGACCAAACTAACAATGAATCTATAGTACATAACTTAGAAAAAAAAATATGACAGTACGAATTGGACATCGAGGAGATCTGGGCCAATTTTAAAAGAGCCAACCTAAGAATAATAGGCATAGAAGAGGGATTAGAAGTTGAAACTTATGGAATAAACAATCTCTTCAAAGAAATAATAACAGAGAATTTTCCAAACATAGAAAGAGAAGTCAACACACAGGTCCAGGAAACATACAGAACTCCCTCAAGACAAGACCAAAGAAGAGGTTCAC
>PVLC010002446.1:88824-114993 GCA_004027655.1 Graphiurus murinus | reverse complement strand
AAAGTCAATCACTAAACTGACCAGGAGATAGGGGGAGGGTGGGTGGGAATTGGGGAAGGGTTAATGAGAAATATGTGCATGGATGTCTTTACCTGTACTAGTTTGTACCCAACAAAAATGTGTAATTAACCCTGTTGTACCCAAGAAATGTATAAAATTCCATGCTAAAAAAATTAAAAAATAAATAAATAAAAAAAAAAGGGACTTCAGTCAAATGAGGACAGACACCAGTCGAACAGTGGAAGGGAATAGGAGGAGGGATGGAGAGGGGAAAAATGAGGCTCAAGGAAGAGAACAGTTCAAATAAGCTTATATTCATATGTGAAGGTATCATTACCTATCTCATTAACAGGTATGGGGAGGGAGAAAGGGGGAACGAGGTGGAATATGGAGGGAAATACACAAAGTGATGTGTGCACTTTGAATCTCATTATGATATATAATATAATGTACCAAAAAGTATATCAAAAAGAACTAAATAAGATAATGTGCAAATAATGATTGTGTGACTCATTTGTAACTCAATAAATGGTAGTTGTTCTCAATAATATTACTAATTATTATCATCTGATTAATCAGTGAATTCTTTATTGTTTCATTCTGTGCATTTACAGGTTTATTAGATCACATAAAAATTCAGTACTATAATCTATTTTCATAATGACATAGATTTTAATTTTTTAACACAATAGCCTTCTTATCTACAGCTTGCTTATCTTAATTTTGATTGGCAATATATCTTTCATAGAGATTTAAATTTGTTTTGAGTCCTAGTTCAACACTCTCATTTAAGAAGGAAAGAGAGGATCCCCCAAACTTAGTGTTTTTCCTTTAGGTCTCATGGGAATTAGTAGTAAAACATGTTATCTATATAACTTATAAAGTCTTGTGACACCTTTTAAGAATGGGGAAATTATTTACTAAGGATGTGAATCACTGATGATTTTCTTTTTCCATATTTATATAGTAGAATTTGAACCATAGAAAATTAAGATACCTATAAGTAAAAATGATCAAATATTGGCAATGTCATAGGGTTTGACCCAATATAATATTTAACTTAACAAAGCTGATATTCAGACTGATATGATCTTTACTTTTATTCCTCATTCCTATTGTACAAACATAATTTAATTAAGATAAATTCAATCTCATCATATGAACTATAGAGATTTAAATGAGGATGTGTGGAATTATTTGCCAAGGATAATTTTGTGGTTTCTATACTAAAGAATGATATGATGCTACCACTGTACTTAAAAAACATTGTAAAAACAAAAGAATTATCCCCAGTATTTTAGATGAAGAAGGACAGGATATAAATAGTTGATATATGTTTGTATAGAATTTGTGTCATTTTCTGGTTTGAGTTTAAGACCAAAGAATGGCTAAATTATATGTATTACCCTAGGTTTAAAAAAAAAAACACTTACCAAGTAAGCATTAGCTTAGAAAACCCTAAATTGCTTTGAAAAATGGTCAAGCCAAAATAGAAGAAAATCCATGGTTTTGTGCCCAATGTACAATTACACAATTACAGAATTTATATGCTTGCAGTTGGATTTACAAAAACTCCTTAATGTACTAAAGTGTAGTCTAATTGCTTACTGATAAAAGGGGGGAACACTCTCTAATTAGATAAATACCTTTTACAGCAGTCTCAGTAAACACACTCTGTTTGCCAGGGGGTAGCAAAGAGCTGGGAATGTATGATAAATGTCTATTTTCACCCTGTTGTTCCTGGTAGGGCAGGGTCAGCTTGGAATGCAGGATCCTTGCCCAGAGATGCTCAGCATTCCGGACTAAGAGCTCTAATCAGCTCCTCCTTTAGTCAATAGCATTCAAGAGATGAAAGGGCACAATGGTTTCAGTTTTTTCCCAAGATAATTGAAGTCAAAATAGTAATTGACTCTTGTTTGTTTTTCCAACACGTTGTCTGGGAATAACCTCAGGGTCAAAGTAATTCTCAGAGTCCTTAAATCTTTCTCCAAAACAGAAACTAGTGTTTCTGTTTTCATTAGTTCCTGAAGATCCTACTTTGGGGGGAGGGGGTAAGAGGGCTTTGGGTTAAAGGATCTTATTCTAAAAAGCTCAAGAAAACAGCTGTCTCCCTTCAATAAACTGAGTTGCATAACACTAGAAAGTGTGGTTATGGGAACCATAAGGTCTGAGTTCTAGTCCTGGGTCCATTATTAATTTATTGTAAACCCTTGTCTTTATCACTTAAATTTAGAGTACCTGAATGTTAACATTTATAAAATAAGATTTTAGATTGGAGAGTGTTCTCTTAAATTCTCAACAGCTCTATATTGTTGTAAAGCTTTTAAGGAAGAAAATCTTATCCCATATAAGCATCCTGCATCCATTATACAAAGAAGTCTTTCTGATGCACTGGGAAAGCATCAATCTCTTCCTTCTTCCAATTTTGTCCATACCCTTAGTGCTCCATTGCATGGCTCTATTGCCAGGGTTATGAGACCTTTCAAGGCAGGAACTCTAATTTACTCATCTCTTTTTGGGAGGTAGAGGAGCATAAAACCCAGGTGTGTTTGTGGAAAAAGGTGTGGGGCTGGCATACTCCAAATTGCTGTGAGACAAGAGTGACAAAGGCGCGAGCAGAAAAGGATAAAGAATGGAACACACATGCAAACTTCTCTGGATTTAACAGATGGACTAGGTTGGATGTGTTGGACTATGCTTAAGAGAGAAATTATAGTAGCAAAAGAGGGCAACTCAAAATAAAACAGAGAATTCAGAAGTCAGAGCCTAGCAGGTTAATGGCAAAAATAAAGGGTTATTATGGAAACCCAAAAAGGTTTAAGTTGGAGTGACTCTTTTGTTCCCGCTACCACCTCAAGGGTGAGATGCTGGAAGCATGCTGGGACAGTGAGGTTTTCTAATAAACCAGTTCCTATACTTCTGAGTATTTTCTACAATATATGTGTTCTGGTAAAGGCCTCTGTAGTTTAATTTATATCTGTAGGCTATTCTCAACTCTTGGTGAAAATTCATGTTTGTTGAATATAATCTACACTGCCTGAAGTTCAGGAAGTATTCAGGAAGTAGTCTTCCTCTTATTTCTTAAGAGAAGGGTAATAGTTTCCTAAAGCAACAATAATAATAAAACCTAAAACAAAACAAAACCCCACAATTTTTATTATTATAAAAAGCATCCATACTTACCATACAAAATTTGGAAAATGAAATGGGGAGAATATCAACCATAATCAACAACCATTCCTTTTCACTGTATTTTTACTAAACATTTTTATATAGTTTTATAGACAATTTTGTATCTTTACTTTTCACTTAAAATGACACAATTTAAATTCTTTTTAAATGAATGTATCATAATTTACATAATAATTCCCCCACTGTTGCCTATTTCTATTTTTTTGTATTGAGTATTTCCATGATGAATATTACTATGTAATAAATTATTTTTTATATTTTTGGATACTTTTCTAAGAAGAGATTTCTCAAAGAGATATTCTTAAGAATAACAATATAAATATTTAGGAATAAAATCAAATACATATAAACAGTCATACATGTTACTAAATTGCTTTTTAAGAGCATGGTATCAATTTCCATGCTCACCAGAAGCGACCATATGTATCAAAATACGCCCTGTCTTAAGTTGGAAATGGTCTACTACATTTAACTAAACTATCTTGGCTTCTAGGAGGCCATCTGGGAGGAGAGACTAGACTGAATGGCCCAAAAGGTCCTCCCCAAATTATAAGAGTCATTGATTAAAAATGACTAAATGTCTATCAGAGAACTGGCTATTCAGTAATCAACTCCATAAGCAGTTGGGGGTCTCAATTCACTTTAGATTCTGTGCAAGATGTCAAGGACAGGATCCCTGTCTTTAAAGAATGTATAGTTTAGTGGGGATAGAGGCATCTAAATAGTAAATGTAAATGTAATAGTAAATATGTGGGGACATTTGCAGGGTACTGTGGGATCTTAGAGAAGAGACACTTAAGCAAAGAAAGAAGGGGGAAGTACTGTAGACAGAGGAACCAACATTATCATAGGTATGGAGTGAAAAGCATAGATTATATTATTGTGTGCATGTGTCTAAATGATAATTAGTTTTATTAACAAATAAACTATGAAGTAGGAGATGATGGAAACTTTCAGGATAGGCAGGCTGGGTCATAGAAGATTTTATATGTCATACGGAGAAGCTCTAAATTTATTCTATAGGAAATAGACACTTAGATTTTAAAGAAAGGGAGTGATGCATTCAGATGTCATGGTATATAACATTTCTGACTGTAGAGAAATAATGGATGGATTTCTAATGAGGGAAGACTAGGCCCAAGAAGACCTATTAAGAGAGCTTTATAATTTCCAACTGAGAATTATAAAAGCAAAAATCAGGGCAGTGGCAATATGGACATATGGAAAAGCTAAAAAATTATGCTGGATATCAGTTTGGCAGGGGTTGATAATTAATTGAACGAGGGGGTTAATGGAGAGAAAATACTGAATCAAAATAGAGATAAGATTTTAAAGGAATCAAGTAAACTCCAGAAAAGAGGTAATGAGGGGAATGTTTATTGATTTGAGCAACATGGGTGTCACTGATGGCTTTTGCACAAGTCATTTCAGAGGACTTTTGAAGGAGCAGTAGATAGAGGAGTGATCTGAAGGTGAGGAAATATAGACAATGAGTGTAAGTGTACTATAGTAATCTTTCATGAATCTTGGCTCAAAAAGACAGATGATATAGAGGTTATAGAGGGAACCTACGATCACCACAACTTTTTCAAATTTGTAGGAACTCAGGGTTCTCTATAAGCAGGAGAAAAAGCCATCAGTGAAGTAGAAATTGAACGTATATGACAGGAGAGATAATAGATGAAACAAGATACTGGAGCAAATAGAAAAAAGTAAGATTAGGAGTAGATACAGGGATACCATTGACTTTCAATGGAAATGGGGGACCCCCCTCACTAAAATTGGATGAGAAGATTGAAATTCTATGAATGTGGGAGGAAGTCTGTCAGTGGGATCAGGATGATAAAGTTGTTCATTACTAAAGAAGAGAGAGAGAGAGAGAGAGAGAGAGAGAGAGAGAGAGAGAGAGAGAAGGAATACAAAGATCTAGAGTGAAAGGTGAAGAGAGTTTGAATTTTTATGAGTAACTGAAAATAAAATTAAGTAGGACTTGAACATAAATTGAAAGGGAAAGGTAAGAGGAATGGTTAAAAATGAGACCAATGTGGTAATTGGGACCAGACCAGGATGGGTCTTATAAGCTACATTGATAGTTTGGGGCTTTTATTTTAAGGGTGACAGAACGTTTGTAAAGGTTTGAGAGTGACATGATCAGAATTGCATTTGGAAGCATCCTCAGTCAGCACAGTTAAAAATGGGTAGGCGGGGCAAGATCTAGGATAGAGAATACAATGTGGAAGCTGCTGGAGTATTCCTAGTGATGGATTATACTGACTAGAGTAATGGGTTGCTTATGAAATAGAAAGAAGTGCATAGATTTGAGAGATTTTTAAGAAGTAATAATTAACAAACCTTGGTGATGGATAGGATGTAAAGGATAGAGAGAGAGAAATCAAAGAAAACTCTCAACGTTTCTATCTTGGGCAACTGAGGTGCTACTATTTATTGACAGAGGTAACTTCAGGGGAGCAGTAGATTTAGGAGTCTATTGATGAGATCAGTTATAGACATATTGAACTTGAAGTGCCTAGGAGACATAATATACTAATTCATTTATTAATTCACGCAACACTTGTTTACTGACTGTCTCCTATATGCCAGACTCTATGCTATGTCCTGGGAATATATCAATAAATTCTAAGACCTATGGAGATTATAGTCTAGTTTAAATTCAAGCAATCATGCTGATATTTGAGTGAAGTTAAGGAGAAAGTTTAAGGCTAAGATAAAGTTTAAGAATCAAATAATGTTATGTCTTTGTATGAAGGTATCACTACCAATTTCATTAACATGTGGGGGGAGGGCGGGAAGCAGTGGGAGTGGGTAGGACACAGAGGGAAATACACCAAATGACCAAATGATGAGTGCATGTATGTTGTATCACTTTGGACCTCACTATGATGTATACTTACAATGTACCAATGAAAGTATAAAAAAAGAATCACCAGAGTTATTAATTAAATAAGCTAGGGAGCCTCTGAAAACATCAGTATATATGGAGAAGCTGAGGAGAGGTACCTATAAAGAAATCTGAGAGGCCGGGCATGATGGTGCACACTTGTAATCCCAGCATTTGGGAGGCTGAGACTAGAGGATCCGGGTTCACGGCCAGCCTCAGCTACCTAGTGAGGCACTCTGCAACTTAGTGAGACCCTGTTTCAAAATAAAGAATAAAAAATAGGGCCGGGGGTATAGCTCAGAGGTAGAATGCCCCTGGGTTCGATCCCCAGGACCACAAAAAGAAAAAAGAAAGAAAGAAAGAAAGAAAGAAAGAAAGAAAGAAAGAAAGAAAGAAAGAAAGAAAGAAAGAAAGAAAGAAATAAATCTGAGAAGTGGTGGGCAGAGGTAGAAAGGAAATCAGGAGATGTAGTACCACAGAACCAAGAGATATAAGTGGTCCAAAAATGGAGTGGTAAATATTTCTGACAGATCAGGTGAGAATCCCACTGTCCATTGGACAAAGTGGCATTAGTAAACTATGGGATGTGCCATATCACTGAAGTGGTATGGGAAGAAGCTCAATCATAGCGGATTTAAGAATGAATAGGAAAGGAAATGGAGGTGGGTTTTGTAGGTAAATATTTCCAGAAGTTAAATCCTAAAGAGGGTAAAAAACATCAACAGTATCTGGAAGAGGAATATGGGCACTCTAAGTAGGAAAACTTGACATTAAGGATATAGTCCTTCAGACTGTCAAGTCTGCCTAAGATCCCAACTGCAAGAAGTTAGGGTCTGCTATGATTTGGATGTGTTCCCTCTGAAATTCAGAGTTATCAATGTGATTAAGAGATGGAGCCTTTAAAAGGCAACTAGAATAAGAGAGATTCTCCTTCATTAATGGAATTAAGGCCCCTATGAAAGAAGTTTCACACAGCATTCTGATTGCTTGCACTTTTGTCTTCCACCATGTAAGGACACAGTATTTGTCCCCTCCAGAGGGGCAGCAAGAGGGCATCTACTTGGAGGCAAAGATCAGCCCTCACAAGATAACTGAAATCACCAGTGCTTTGATCCTGTACTTTTAGCCCTTAGAACTATAAGAAACAATGTTCTATTCTTTTGGTATTTTGTTATAGCAGAACATGCATGCTGAGATAGAGTCCAATTGCAAATTTAGAAGGAAGAGTTCATACAAAATCACCCTCATTTCTGACAACAACTGCTACTTTGAAGTTTTACCCAAAGTACCCTTAGTTTAGATAATTCATTAGAAAAAAATCACAGAAGTCAGTCACTGAAACCTATTATAGTCATGGTATAATTTATTATATGGAAACAGAATCAACCAAAATAAGAGACTTAGAGGGCAGTCTGGGTTAGGGAATAGTTGTTCAAATCTGCAGCTTCCATTGTCTTCAGGAAATGTTAATTACCCTCCCAGTATTGGTGTGTGAAAATATGCAGAAGTAATTTAGGAAATCTAGGAAGATAATCTAAGAAGCTTACTCAAGCTGTGGTGTTCAGAGTTTTATTACAGATTTATTACATAGGCATGGTTGCTTTATTGCTTGATTGATTGCCTACATAGGAAATCTCAGTTTCTAGTTTCCTCCTCCCTGGAGGTTGGGCAAATATATTATACTATACTCCTAGGGGGCCCACCTTGAACAACAAAGACATTCCTATCACTCCAGAAATTCTAAGGGTTTGGAAGTTGTCACCCAGGAGTCAGGAACAAAAGACAGACTTCTCTGTGAGAAGGCCAAATTCTTTACTGGATAGTAGCATGAGTAATATTTTTTGTTTATGTATTTTGTTTTTATATTTATGTCTGGGTGATTTGGGCTTGAGCTAAATGCTGACTGGTAATGGAAAGCTTTAAGGTTGGAAGAGGAAAGAGTTAAAGAAGCAAGGAAGCAAGATTTTTTTTTGGTAGTTCTGGGGATTGAACCCAGGGAAATTCCACCCTCTGAGCTACATCCCAGACCTTTTTATTTTATTATTTTGAAACAGGGTCTCACTAAGTTGCTGACAGCCTCATAATTGCTGAGGCTGGCTTCAAACCTGCGAACCTCTTGTCTCAGCTTCCCAAATCCTGGGATTACAAGCATGTACCACCATGCAGTGATGGCAGCTCAGGTTTCGAGCATTCTGAAAAAGAGATTCAGAAATTACATTCTACAGTATTTACAATTACAGAACAAAGAGAATAAAGTTACTAGTAAAGCAAGGAGGTATAGAAGGTATCTGGTGACAAGTGAGAGGCTACAGATCACCTCCAAAGGGCACTGCTAAACAGTTAATAAGGAAGGGTTGCAACTAGAGCAGAAGTGCAGGTCCGTATATGTAAGAGAGTACAGGTGAGAATGGGAGGCCAGAGAGGTTTGCATTTGAGTGTTAAAGTGGACAGTGTAAGAAGCATGTAGACTTCATAGTGCTTGGCATTGAAAACAGAAGTATTGGGCCAAGTTAATGGCATTCATCAGGATTTCTCCCTTGGAGTGCTTTGGCTGTGGCAGAATTGTAGTATAGGTGCCATTCTTCAGACGGAAGTTTAGCTGTGTCTACCTCACCACCCTGAGACAGGAGTAGCAGGGAAGAATGGAAAGACATGATGGCAGTTCCTCCACCTAAGTTCAATAAATTTCTATTAGTCACAGTCATCTTTCAAGTTGTGGAACAGGAATGTCTCTCTGATCAGAGAGCACAATAAAGAATCTGCAGGAAAGGAAATTAAGCTTGGTGCTACAAGTTTGTATTAGAAACTGAGGGAAAATGAATGAATATTTCACAAGTACATTTGAAGCAGATACTATTTACGCATTGCCCATACTTCTCTAACCTTATATATATATGTGTGTGTTCCGGACAACTTTCATCTTCCAATATTTATGTCTTTGCTTGTGGCTTTTTCTAGAGGACCACTCTACCCTCCTACAGCAGGCCATAAATGCTGGGGAATTCTCAACCCTAGGATTAGCCTTCATTCAATGACTGACAGAAGTGGGTGTATAAATATCCTAGCTGACTTCATTCCAGAGAGCGGGGGTTATCTGAAGCATGTGTTTTATTGCAGTTCCTAGAGCTTCCCCAAGGGATTAAGGTTTAGTCACTCTGGTAGCAGTCTTAATAATCATGCCTTTTAATGGCTGCCATTTCTTCTCTCACTTCACCAGTTCCTTGGCTATGTTCCTTGTACTTCCTCAATAAACAGGGACACTAGAATCCTTGTCTTTAGGTCTGTTTCTGAGGACCCCCAACTGAAGTAGCCTGTTATTTTGCCTATATAATCTAATTTAATCCTAATATCATCTATGAACAAGAGATATCACTATTCTCATTTTTTTTAATGATTGAATTAGGTAATAGCCCAGTTAATTGTTTTAAATAGCAGATCTGGGATTTGAACCTAGGTTTTATCAAGTTTAATCCATAGTACCACAGGGACAGGAGATAGCTATTTAGCATAAAAAGATTCCAGCACATAAAAATTCTTTCTTTTATTACCTGCATTTTAGAAGTGAATATTTTATACTACTTGTATTGGGGGTATTTGTTTCTATTTTGTTTCTCTAGTTCTGAGTAAAATTCCCCTTGAAAACTGCCTTTTCCATGTTGAAGTGGAGGAAGAAAAAGCATTTTCATTTTCTTCCACTTAAAGGGAAAAATGAGATGTGCTCAGCCACTACTGTGGTTGTTCCACTCAGCCTGGACATCATTATTCTGAAACTCATTATTGCTCAGACCTTGTAAGGTTTGGTTTTACTAAGGAATCCCATTCATTATCGAGGGCATATAGCAAAAATAGATTCTGGGGAGTTAAATATAGAAAGTTCAGGCCATCATCTAGATGTCAGCCTCGTAAAGAAAATGAGAATGATTCATAGAGTATCAGAACAGAAAGAAATCTCAAATACCATCCTGTTCACTTCATTTTGCAATTGAAAGACCTGAGACCTAGAGATGTTAAGTAATGTGCTAGAAGGCATACTAAGGAAGTGCCAAATAGGGGCAGAGATGGATCACCTGACTAAAGTTATTTTTCTATCCATGACATCAAAATGGCCTAGATTTTATTTTGTCAAATTCCTACTCCAAGTCCTCGAGCCCAAAGTTCTTTTCATGTTTCAAATTGCCAAATGAGCCACACAAATTTTAGTTTCTGTTTTTTGCTTTGTTGCTATTTTAGAAAATGGGAAACTTCTAAGAGATGGATTGAGATTGGTGATATTTCTCACAAACCTCTTCTGTTTCCCTTACTCCTGCCTTTTCATTTCTTACCCCCAGAGACATGTTTTTCATTGCTGGTAGAAGGGTTTAGGACAGAAGAGTGGGTGTCTATATCAGTTAAGTATTGTAGTAGTTTTAGATCAAAATCCCTTGACACTCCTCAGCAAGGAGATTCTATATCTTCTGTTCTTGAAATGGACCATATAAATGTTTGACTGATAGAATGCAGTAGAGGTGAGGCTAGGCCAGTTTTGGAGTCAAGGCCTTAAGAAATTGGCAGCATTTACTTCTTGTTTTTTAAGATGCTCATTCTTGGAACCCAACTACCATGTGTGAGGAAACTGCCAACCCAAAGAGAGAAAAGAGAGATACATCCAGAAAAGCCCCAGTGAGCTCAACAGGTAGCCATCACCAACATGCCAGTCACATGAGTGAGCCCCTCTTGGAACTGAATCTTCTAGTACCATTTAAGCTGCCCCATGTAGAGGAGAGATGAGGGTTTCCTGCTGAACTCTTCTCAAATCACTGTTCTGTGAACAAATTATTATGGTTGCAAGCCAGTAAGTATTGTTTTGATTTTCATGGTAGTGGTAGTAGTTACACAACAAAATATAATTGAATCAGGTATTTCCACAAAAATGCTATGTAAAAAACGATGCAGAAATTCTTTGGCTTCAAATAGCAGTTATTTGTTGTCACAGATCGTCATGTCATTTGGAACAGCTTAGTTCCATGTTTACTTATTCTAAGACCCAGAGCAAGGGGATGCACTACCCAGAAAAGCTCTTCTCATAGGATGACAGAGTGCGAAAGGGCAAACAAAAGACACAAAGCCTTTTAAGGCCTAGGCTCAGAACTAGCTACAATTGTTTCTGTCAATATATCATTAGCCAAAGCAAGTCATATGACCAAACCCAAAGTCAAGTAGTAAGCAAATATACTTTGTCTCTGTAGTTGAACTGCAAAGTCACAAGTCAGACAATAAAGGTGGGGATAAAAGAAAAAGTGAAAAATTGGGACCAATTATGCAACCTAACAGTGTCTGAATAGAACTGAGCAACTTTGGAATAGGCTGAAAATATCTCCTTTTTAAAGCATTAATAGATTCTCTGGGATCTACTATCAGGATATTTTACTGCTTTTATACTATTTAAGAATAAAATGAAAGTAAATTCAAGAAGGGAAAAATGATTTATATATGCAACATTTCTTTTTAACCTTGAATAGACTGGGGAAAAGGACTGAACTTAGAAGACAGAACTAAAAGAAAAAGCATAACTGTTTTTCCTGCCTGAACCGAGTTCTGTGATACAATCTAGAGGTAAATACTTTTGCCATTGTAAAGTAGATTCTTCCAGGGGAAGTAGTCATCATATTCCCAGCAAAATCATGGGTTTCCCATGAGGATAAAAGTACTATCTCTGAGGGGCAGTGGACAGTTACAGCATTCTTATTTGACTTTCTGTAGGTATTAAAGATTAAATTGAGAGTCTAATTTACAGTCTGAATGCTTTCTTTTAGAGAAAGTGATTTTGAGTGATAACTGAAGAAAGCTAATACTATTGACATAAGATTTGTTTTGTGTCAACTTAGCTAACTTGTAACTATGTTTTCCAGAATTACCTTGCTTGCATAGTTTTTTTGTTAACTTGGGCCACAAGAGACATCTGGGTAAGATTTGGACAGTGGAAACAAAGAAGCATCCATTTTTCTTTGTACTTGGGAGGATAGTACAGGGAGCAGACGTTGTTGCAATTTCTGCATACTGTTGCTGATTTGTTGGCACACCCAACTGGCATGGAGCAGCAGGTAGGCCCAGAGCTCCTCCACTCCTGCTAAATCCTTTAAAGCTTCTCCAACTCCTGGTATATAGCTTCTGGGGCAATGTCAGATCTGCAGTTCCTCCAGTTCCAACTATGTTCCTCTTCCATGTTCAATTTTGTGACGAAAGGCATCAGATTCTCCTTAATTTCTATGCATCATTAGAGGCCTAGGAGCAATTAGCAACTGATACAGGTTCTAGCTTGTCCTTGTGGTTTCCAGTTTCTCCTTATTCTCTTCTAATTCTTGTCCATCTTTCCTTCCCAATTACCTGCCGACTTCAGATTTCACATTGGATGTAGACACATAACCATTCAAAAATTACAAATCAGCTGGGTGTGGTGGTGCATGCTTATAATCCCAGTACTTGGGAGGCTGATACAGGAGGATCGCAGGTTTGTAGCCAGTCTCAGCTACTTAGTGAGGCTCTCCGCAACTTACTGAGACCCTGTTTCAAAATAAAGAATAAAAATTAGGGCTAGGAGTGTTGAATGCCTCTGGGTTTAATCCCCAATACTGGAAAAAAAATACTACAAATCAAATTCTTTGTTTGTAGAAGGTCAAATTCCTATAATGCATCTCTTTGGGGCAATTTTTTTTCCAGTTTTAATTGTGTGTGAAGTTTTAGTATAAGTGCTGAGCTATATCAAAATGCCTCAATTAACAAGTTTTAATAGTTCAACTGTATTAAGAATTATACATAAACCTGTTAAATTTTTCTGGACAATACCAGCATCTGGATTTTGTTTAAAAAAGTAAATTTCTTATTGACAAACTAAATGGTATTTAAGTTAGTTAGCTTTGCATCGTTGTGAGCAAAATACCTAACAAGAACAACTTAGAGGAAGAAAAGTATTTTGATTCAGTGTTTCAGAGGTCTCAGTCTATGGGCAACCAGTTCCCTTTATTTGGCTAGAGGTAAAGCAGAACATCATGGCAGCAGTTCATGGTGAAAAAAATGTGCTCATTTCATGGTAACTGGAAGCAGAGAAATACAGGTCTTATTTTTATACAATTGCTTATGATTTTGCTTCTCTGATCAAATCCTGACAGGTATGAGGACCTTATATAAAACTCAGCATGGTTTATCTTTTCTAATATTCCCCCCCCCCAATACTCAAATTTTTAGTGAATTCTTACTAGATGTCAGTCATCACAGTAGACATTCAAGGAAATAAGATAAATAAGACAGATGGTCCCTGCCCTGGAAAGCTCATTCTGGGCCTTTACATACTAAGCTATGTAAAGGAACCAATGTTCAATATTCAATACAATAAATGTTATTATCCAATTCCTAGAATGCGTTTATGCTTTCAAAACAGGGTGCTGTAGTGATTTCTCAGTAACCTGTGATGTATATCCGGGTACAGTTGAACTGCCTAATAATACATATGTATGACATTAGGGAATAGGGTAGAATGGCAATTATTTGCTGTTACAACCGAGTGACATGCTCAGTCTTAAGTGACCTGGAAATAATGAAACAAATTCTTATTATGCCCAGAGCACAATGCCAGAATTATATAAAACTAGAATTGTTAATAAAATAATCTAGGTCAAGAGGCTAGAAATCCAATTTTCAGTTTTCTCACTGGAGAAAATAAAATGGTTTTCAAACATCAAAGGACTGGTGGCAGATAGGTGAGAAGAGTGCAGGGTTTGGGCTATGGAGAGGTTTAGCACCATACTTAGTGTCCCTGGGATATTGCACCGATACCATGTATCTTATCCAAACAGGGTAAGAGGAGATTGTGCAGTGATGCTACTTTTTGTAGTAATGTCTTATGTACACATAATTCTAAAAGTTAAAGATATGCTCATAGTTGGTTAACTATATTATGGCACATACATGCCATGAAATACTGTGCAGGTATTTTAAAAAGGATGAGGTATGTGTATCTAAACTGACAATGAAAAGAGTCTGAGACACATAAATCAATCAAGTAAAGGATACAGGTATATATAATGGGCTACCATTGGGGTTTGTAAAGGAGTAAAAATGTCCCCTGTGTACATAGTGTCTTGAATATCTTTAAAAGGATTTAGAAGAAACATTGGAGCCCCACAGAGTGAACTGGTGCTGGGAACGGTCTGGATATGCCTGCTGGCTTTGCTACTTAGTATAGAATGTATATAGATGCCATGTTTCTATTTTTTTAAGATTTGTGGTATATTATTATTTATTTATTTATTTATTTTTATTTTCTCAGCACGGATTTTTTATACATTTCTTGAGTACAACAGGGTTACACAGACATTTATGACATATCAACCATTGTCAGATCACAAATAGCACCACCTCTTCATTTTCCACCTATAGCCCACATTCTTAACAGAGCCTGGTCAAGCAAACTCTCTAGAGTCATAAAACCATAATCCTTTAGGGTCATATCTTTACTTTCCAAGAAGTAGGAGGGTCTTTCATCTACGCATCCTAGGGGCAATCTCCAGACTTCAAGACGCCAATGTAGCCCTAGCAGAAGAGTCAGTATAATTGCTCATATATGCAGATAGCAACTGCCAGGGGGGATAGGGCCCAGGATGCCATGTTTCTAAATGTGGAGAAATTAGAGTTTGCAATAGAAATACCTTGTTAATAATGTGGTGCAATCTGGGGTGAAGAGGTCAAGGGTAATGATTTGCAGTGAAGATTGTTATAAACAGCCACAGCCACTTATTTGGTAGAGCTAATGGCTCCTCTTTGGGCAAGCTCCCCAACATAATGGGGAAACTGGAAACTTGGGAGCTCTTTTTCAAAGACCACCCCTTCATTTACCACATATACTATCAAACAAAACTCAACCCCAAATACAAACATCCTAAGGAGATACTAAGAGGTGAGTAAATACAATACTGAAACAACTGAAAATTCCTTAGCTAAAAGCTAAGAACAGAGCTACTTGTTAACCACCTCAGCAGTACACTCAGTCAGCAGAATATAGCCTCGTATGACAGAGCCTCGGGGCTTAAAAAAGTTGTTAAAGTAGAGAATCCCATTAGAACCTTCTGGGGAAAAGTTCAGACACTTCTGTGTCATACTGCGTTCCTCAGATTCCCACTTTTTTTTAGATTCCTCAATTCCCACATCTTTTTAGGAGAAATCAGCCTCTCATTTGCTTTCTCAATCACAGGTATTTCCACCTTCAAGTCTGTCAAACTACCAACACAGAAATTCCAAAGACAGTGCTTTTTATCTGGAAGAGAGAGAGAGGCAAGAAGTCCTCAATCATCCCTCACATCCACCCTCCTCCCAAATCCCAGAGCCTAGAAAGCACTGTTTTTAAGCAGAAGGGCTCAGCCCAGCCTTGTCAGGATTGCAGATTTGATGTTTGTCATTATGCAGATTTGAAATGTTCAGAGGGAAAGAGGAGATGAAAGCGTTTAGGACCCTCAGGCACCTGAGAAGTCATCCCATCCCAATTAGCATTTCTTATACTCTGTCACTGGGTTTTAAGGTGGGCATAAAAGAAAACTATAGCTGCTGGATGCCCCTTGCTCATCCCCCTCCTAGTACAACCTACTTTCATCTCTTGCCCTAAAAAATAAATAGGACAATGTGAAGATAGAGGGAGAAAAGAGAGGCTGAGTCACATACCTCACTTTCTACTTTGACTCTATTATCTCCAGTTCTAATATCATCTTTATCAGGACCTTCCTCCCATATATTCATGATTTTAATAGATTTTAAGTTAATTTTATGAAGTCAAAATACTCAAGGCAGAAAATGCTCTATAATGAAAAACACACCAACCTCCATTTCAGAGCATGGTTTTATACAATTATTCTTATGTTTGAGATTGCAAAGAACTTAGGCATCATCTTTTTTCAAATCTCTCATTTGCAGGCAACATAAATTCAGAGAAGTTAATTGACCAGTCCAAGTTAGTTGCTGAGCCAGAACCAGGAGGGAATTTGCCTGAATCCTGTCCAGGATATTTATCAAGACTTGAAAGTAAGAATTATATATTTTTGTTCTTTTTTTAAACAATGTAGTCCTTATGCTGAACCTTATAATAATACTACATATTGAAAAGTCACCATCTAATGATACCAACTACTCATAGCACATTTAAGGATCAGAAAGTAATTGAAAAAGATCAAATACTCCAAATAAATGTCTTAAAAAGTTTATAAACTAAGATCATTCACTTCATATATAGGAAAAAGTCTTCAAGCCTCCACTCAAACTCTACTTATTATAACTTTGACCACAATTTTAACAAGTTAAAATTTTATTTTCTTCATTTACTTGTTCACTTGTTCACTAAATATCCAATGAACTTTTCTTATTGATCTGGCATTGTTCCAGGAGATTAAAGATTTAATGATAAATAAGGCACAACCTTAGTGCTCACATTCTATAATTGTAAACTTATAAGTCCAAGACAATGTGTTTATGTGGAAGTTTAAGGTGCTATGGAGCCATGCAAACCAGCCTGAGAGACTAAGGAGACCTCATAGAGCAGTTCAAGACCATGAGAAAAATAGGCTTAGAGGAAAAGTAGGTATTTATTTACCAAAACAAGGAAAGAAGGACATTCCAGGCAAAGAGAAGAGTGTGGAAAAGGTACATAGATATAGAGGAGGGTGATGTTTTCTAAGAAGTGCAAATTTTCTATGACTGGAGCATAAGGTGAGTTCAAGGAGAGGTAAGGCTATCATACTATACCCAGGAGTTTAGACTTTCTCCTGAAGGTGATAGAGACTCAAACAAACCAGGATAATGATGACTATGGTGGCAAATATGAACTCATTTTCCAGATCTGGCTACAAAGGAAGTGGTCCCTCTAAGTTGATAAATGAGCAGCCAAATAGTAGGTTTTGTTTAAATGCATATAAATGCATAGAGATAGATCAAAAGGACTTTAGATGAAGTGCACGATGAGCCAAAAGCCCAACCCTAAAGATTTAAAATCCAGAATGAAAATACAAGAAAACTATAACTCAAATAGTACTAACAACACAGGCAAAAAAAGTAAGTTTCAGATAAAATAATACTTAGTCTTAAAACTAAGAACAGAGCCGGGCGTGGTGGCGCACGCTTGTAATCCCAGCATTCGGGAGGCTGAGACCTGAGGATCTGGGTTCGCGGCCAGCCTCAGCTACCTAGTGAGGCACTCCGCAACTTAGTGAGACCCGGTTTCAAAATAAAGACTAAAAAATAGGGCTGGGGGTATAGCTCGGAGGTAGAATGCCCCTGAGTTCAGTCCCCAGTACCGCAAAAAACCCCCAAAAAAACAAAAACAAAAAAACCCCAACAACAACAACAAAACTAAGAACAGGAACTAAACAGGCAAAAAAAAGTAAGTTCCAGATAAAATAATATTCAATCTTAAAAGTAAGAACAAGAACTACCTGATCAGTTAAGATGTGAAGAGTTGAAAGTGACAATACATACTTTTATTGAGCTGTAGTGCCAGGCACTATGCTTTCCACTCTAAGTACATTATCTGTCATTCGCAGCAATCCTACAACAAGAGTTGATAATATTTCCATTGTATGGTTTTAAAAACATTCAAAAGGATGCTCAGTAAACTGCTTAAGGTTGCCATACTATTATGAGAAGAGAACAGAGATAGAAACTCAAGTCTGTCTGATGTTAAATCTCATGCTTTTTCTATACCACTATGTTTGATGAATTTATGTACAATGATTTAGTTTACAAATAATTTTTGTGTGTATTATTTCACCTGATAATTATATATGGCATATTATTGTCATACCCATTTTGTGAATAAGGAAAAACACTGGTAAGTTGCTTGATATGGTTAGGCCTCAGATTCCTCTGCTGTAAAATAGGATAATAATATCTACCTTGAGTTGTTATTGGGTACTAGAGGTGTTTACTGTTTCAAATTATTATTCCATATTCAGTGCACAATAAATGCTAGTTATTGTGTTATCATTGACATGGCTGTGAATTGCCAAAAATCACACAGCTTCACCAAGGACTTGTATACAGGCTATCTGATCCTATCCCAGGTATTTGACCTCCTACAACTGGGTCCAGTGAAGCTTGAGGAGGATATCTCTATAAACCAACATTTAAATTAGACAAGCAAGCTGGTTATGGTGGCACATGCATGTAATCCCAGGGAGTGAGAGGCTGAAATAGGAGGATCACAAGTTGGAGGCTAGCCTGGGCAATTTAGCAACACTTTCCAAAAAAAAGACTGATGGTGTAGCTCAGTGGTAGAGTACCCTAATGTTCGAGACTCAATAACACACACACACACACACACACACACACACACACACACACACACACACGACAAGCAGTATAGAAAGTATAGGCAAGAGCCAGACATCCTAAAGTTCTTACTCTCCAAAAATTTGCTGGAAAAGTACATTCTCATTCCTCTTCAGGTCATCAAAATACAGAGAAGGAGGCCAAACAAAAACCATTCCCTCTTTTCCGAATGAGAAAACCCATTTCACTGACATAATTTGTATCATCAAAGGTTGTGACTTCTTGATGGCATAACTGAAAACCTCTGAACCTAGTACTCAATTTTGTGCCCAGATCTACTTTTAGTATATTTATCTTCCTTTTGGTATCAAGAAGGAAGAAAAATGTTGTTATATGACCCCCACGTTAATTACTTTCAAGAGTTTCCACTCCATAAGTTGAAAGTTTCTTTCAACTTTAGTTTTAATGTACAATGATTTGCTGGCAAAAAAGTCAAAGCACTACTTATCTTAATGGTAAATGGAATTTTTATGGATAAATGTTCAAAATGTTATTCTACAGCAATGTGGTTATAAGACTAATTTTATTCCTGATTCTAGTAAAAACTTGAAACTGAGAAACAATTAAGACAGAAATCATTCTCGGGAGGAAATTCAATCAAATCCTCCTAGTTAGCTCACTGAAATCTAAATCTCATACACACTGTAGACAGGGAAGAGTTCTATTTGTTGTTTAGAATTTCAATGGAATAATGTCCATATATATATATATATATATATATATATATATATATATATAATATATATACTATATATGTAATATTTATAGCTGAAAAGTTATAATCATTATAGTTACTGCTAATTACTAAAATGTAGACAAGGTCAAATTTCACTCTTTTAGTCAAAATCCCACAAGCCAGCCAAGAACCTCTTATTTGAAATCTAAAGAAAATTAAGTCAGAAGTATGTTTTCCAATGGAGGGTGAAAATAAACAGGCCTAGAGAGACTATTAGGGAAAAGTCACTATGGATTTAGCATCAACTTAAAAAGGCTACTGGCCTGGTTGCTAATTCTAACCATCCTTGACTTTCCATTAGACTAGTATTTAGACTTTGTATTTTCTAAAGTTAAGAACCATCTATTTCTCACAAAATGTTGTATTTGTAAAAGAAAATAACACAAACAATCCAACCTCCCCAATATTGGCTCAAAAGAGGTATGTATACTTTGGGCTAGGAAAAGGATACCTGATACATGGCACAAACACAGGATAAGCATCCCCAATCACTGTGTAGCATATTCTTAGTTATCAATTATAAGAGAGCTTTAGAGATGACCTATGCTTTTATTGCCTGAGTTTCTCCAATCCATAGTAATATAATGTGTCCTCCTCCATCTTATCCATTGAATGGGTGCTGTCACCTTTTCCTCTTAGATTGGAAGCTGTTGTATCTAAAGGATAGGCTAATACACTTTGCCAATTGCTGTCAAATCATTTTGCAGTTACTTGGGAGTCATGCTGCTCACTTAATTATTAAATATCCTGAAATATCAGGTGTGCAATTTGCAGTGGAAATGTAACAACAGGCCATCTTCTCTAATGGGATTTCAACAGGGAAGAATCTAGAGGGATAAATCTGGCTCTGAAAGTCATTAAAAATATAGGGCATTCCAGTTCCAATGGGGTTCCGAACAAGGAGAGTTATGTAGCAAATGAGTAAAAAAAATGAAGGTATTCAGTTACCATAACTATATATTTTAGAGAAAGATATGTTACAGATTTTGATGAAGAATATACTTTTCTTTCTTAACAAATAAATCATGATCTTGTTTGCTTGTGTTTAAAAACATATTTTTCCCTCTGGAAAAAAAAAACAACCAAATATGCTTGGTTTGTAGTTTATTGGGAAATGCCATTTGTTGAAAATAAATATACAAAATTGACCAGAATCTAAACTTTGCAAAACTCTTCTTTTCTCTTTCAAAGTTTCTGGTGACAGGGATGGGTTTTTGTATAAGGAAGGGTGATGTCACAGTTACTAAAAGAGAGATAGAATCCTAGGGCAGAACAAGAAACAAACTGAATCCTTTATGGCACACATAAATCACGTTTGACCTAGGGCAGCTGACAATTTGCAAAGCTAACCTATAATTCTTTTCATTCTTGAAATCTCTTCAAACTCTAAACTAGTTTTATATAAACTGTCCAAGGCCAGAGATTTTTTTTATTTTTCTTTTTGTGTGTTTCTACCTCTATTCATTAGCAATGATCACAAATAAATTGAGTAAGAAAATTAAATGAGTAATGCTTGGTACATTCATTTTTATAGAGTAAAGATATCCTAAATCAATACCTGGAGGAAGGGAATTCATTTGCCCTAAGGAGAGTACAGATAGCCTCACCTTTCCATGTCTCTTTGCTCTTTAACAAGATGTCGTTAGCCCTAGTTATAGAGCTGTGGTCAGTTAGATATATTAGGCAAACCTCTCCCTCTTTACTTACTTCAATTCCCTAAGAGTAAATTTTACAGGACAACAGCTTGTAGTAAAAGTGTGAGTCTGTACTATCCTCCATGAAAATATAAAGGGCTAGCCTTATATAGACCTATTTTATGACATTGCACTGAAAAATTCCATTCTTCCAGCTTTATTCCTTCAATCTTCAATCTTTTAAGTTAGCTCATTAAGTGAAAAATGAATTTCAGGGCTCCAGTTGAGATCTCAGTTATCAACATTCATGTGTCAGAAAGGCTTGAAGTAGCTCCTACCTATTTAGTGGGAACATGAACCCTAAAAATGTGACATCAACTGCCTTTTCTAAAAATGTAATAGCAAATGCCCCCCCCCAAATAAGTTCTTCATTGAGAAACATGATCTATATTGGCAAGCTGATATGGTTAGGATCTTTAATGTCCCCCCAAATCCCATGTGTTTAGAGCGTGAATCCTGGGTGGCACTATTGGATGAAGATGGAATCTTTAAGAGGAGGGGCCTTGTGGGAGGTCCTTAGGTCATTGGGGGCATGCCCTTAAAGAACACTGCTCTTTCCTCTCCCACTTTTTGCTTTCTGGCTATGAGGTAAGCTGATTTTCTATACTAAATGCTCCTGTCATGATGTACTACCTCACCAAAAGTAGTGGGGTCAATCAATCATGAACTAGAACTTCCAAAACTTTGACCCAAAAAAATCCTTTTCTTTTCATAAGTTAATTATCTCATGTACATTATTATAGTGATGGAAGGCTGACTGATATACACACATTGTAGATTTGTTCTGTGTCGACTTACTTAACTAAAAACTTTCTTTCCCTGTTTATACATTCTTTTCCTTTGTAGTTCTGGGTTACTATTAGCCACAGGGGATATATTACATGAGATGAGGACAATACAAATAAAGTGAGCCATCTTCTTACTCTTGAATTTTATCAGTGAAGGGCATGAGATGCTGTTGGACCTCACACAAAAGTTCTCTCTCATCTCTAGCCTTACCATATTGGTGTGGGGGCATCATAGCTACTCCAGCTCCTGTAACAATCAGTGTTTAGCTCTGAGATGAAGAGTTACAGCTTCTGTAGGAAATTTCTATCATCAATTTTGGAAATTTGTGGTGAAAGATCAACATGGTTCTAGTTCATCTTTGTGAATTCCAGCTCAACTTTGTAGGTGCCAATTTATCTTTGTTTCCCCTACTAAGTATTTTTCTTTACTTATTGACTACCAGTCCTTAAAGTTTAAGCTCCAACATTAGACTTAGAAGCAAAAGCCACATATGGCCTGTTTAATTCCCTTTCACAAATTGCATGAGGTAAAATTCCTAGTAGTCCCTTATAGCTATCTACTTTTAAAAATACATAGATATAACTAGAGATAGAGAAATAGGAAGATAGTGATAGGTATTGAAATAGGGGTAAATATTTCTTAATGATTCTGCTTTTCTGATGGAATACTAAATGATACTAGAAGCTTGGATAGTTTAAGAATTGGAAGTCTACCTCAAGGGGAAGATGCAGAATTTATGGTAAGGGAAGCAGCTGAGACCTGAATTAATGTTCTTTTACTAATGTCTTAGGCCTGGCTTCATTGCTGACTTCTCTCTTTGTTCAAGTCTCAGACTATCTTATTTATCGATATTACCATGATACCCACCCATGAAGACTTTGCAGCCAGCTTTATGAACTGTTGTTGTCTTGAGCCCTTTTTGTGACCGTTTTTCCTGACCTTATTCCTGAATCTTCCCTCTGCTGGTTTGACTATACATCACATTGAGGTCCTCCCATATCTCTGGAGCATAAGACAATGCATTTGTGGCCACATCCCCTGTCCCCACCATCCATCCTGCCACTATCTCTGGGAAGACAATAGCTTAACCTCAAATAGACTGACTTCTGTGCAGTGTCACCACACAGAAAGCTTGAGGTGAGAGGCAGAGGTGTAAGTAGTTAAGAGAGAGGGATTCAGGTTCCTGGCCAGCAACAGTAGGCCCAGGTAGGAGACCACAATAGTGTCTTCTGGGCAACTAAGGAATATTAGGAAAGCTGACATGCTTTAAAAGAACTCTGGAAAGCTTTGGATGAAGGTCTGAGAAAAGAGACCCTACACAAGACCTCACCTGCTTTCTGAATATGTAGATCAGCTGCTGTTCAAGCAAAGTAATGGGTAGTGACATTCTTAGTAACTGGGAGTGTTCCAAATTTTACATTTGATAGGATATCACTCTTCCTGAGCAACCCTCTGCAATAGGAAAACTAGAATTGGGGACTTTTTATGTGTTTATAATCTGCTGAGATTTCCAAATTTTCAACCCCAAGTTCAAAGAAAAGGGCATTTCTGAAGATTTCCATTAAAATAAATCTCTAGACTTCTGGGAAGAAGGTGACTGAGGGAGGCAGTGCATCTCAGTCGCATGCCGCTCATAACTCAATCACTGTGAAGGCAGCATCTTGATAGGAGAAAAAAAGCAGCAGAAAATTGAACAAAGCAATGAAAAATTGAAAGGCAGCAGAAAGAAAGCCGGAAGACAGAACAGAGTATAGCAAAGTACTTTGCATGCCTCCCCTGGGGAACAGTTGTGGCCATGGGAGTCATGTCAGTGCCGTCTTGGCCAGACTGCGCCCAGACTGCTGGCACAACTCATCAGAATTGTAAGCAGTTGGCACCTTGCTCTATAATCCACAGAGATCTGCCTGCCCAGATGCCCAGTTAGAACATGTGGCAGCAACAGTGAGCCCACCTCATCCTCCAGAGATCCAGAATGGTGCTCAACAACACTGGGGAAAAGATGGCGATGTAGAGGGAGACAGCAGGATTTCAGGCGTGTTAAGAATCCGAACTCAATCACCAGGACGTCTGCTTCTCAATAAAGGAAGAAAAGCAGCAAAAAACTAAAAAAAAAAAAAAAAAAAAAAAAAAAAAAAAAAAAAAAAAAAAAAAAAAAAAAAAAAAAAAAAAAAAAAAAAAAAAAAAAAAAAAAAAAAAAAAAAAAAAAAGTTGAAAAGCAGCAGAACCAGAACTAGAAAAAAGAGCAGAGGACTGTAAAAGGTCTCCACACGTCCCACTTGGGGAATGGAGCCCAGTGGCGGTGGTGCCATCTTAGCCAGGAAGTGGTGGAGCTGGCGGCTTCCAGAGACCTCCAGGAAGAAACTTGATTATTGGGAGGCTGGCAACTACAGACCATCAGTGAAAGCTGTCAGCATTTTGCTCCTTGCTAGACAGGGACCCGGCTGGATTCTGATACTGCGGCTGCAGCCGAACCCATCTCTTCCATAGCTGAACTCAACTCTTCCAGCAGCGATCTGGATCAGAGAACAGAACTCATCAAGACTGTAAGTTAACCAGCTGTTCCAGGAGGAGACATCCATGCCCAGCAACAGGGACTTGTGTGGCAAGGAAATAGACTTGTGGAGGCCTGAGACTTGGTAAATCACCCTTGTGGAGGCAGGGGTGGGGACTACTATCACACACAGTAGAAATGTGAATTAGTAGATAACCCCTAGAGACCGGCAGGAGGGAACTGCAATCAGCAGTTCTTGGAGCCCTTGTAGGGTTCCTAGGAATCAGGGGGGATATTGACCCTTGGTGACTGGGGGAAATAGCTCAGCATACCGAATCACAGGTTCTGAAAACAGTGAATTTTCTCCTGGCGATGTTTAGGTGCTAAAAGTACCAGCACCAGAGACCAGCAAGAGCCCCCAGGTGTGCAGCCACCCAGGACAGGGATGGCATCCCTGTGGCTGAGGAACAGAACCATCCAAGCACACACCTGGAAGTGTACAATCTCTTCCTGCCAGGTCTTGCGCTTTGGGCACAGAGCGGCAACAGTGCCATCTTGACCAGATTGGGCCAAGAGGCCAGGTCCCCTGCAAGGTATCACTTGATCTCAGCCACAAGCTGGGAATTCAATACTCTCTCCATCGGCAGAGTTTGTACCTGGCATGCATGTATACTAGTGACAGAAAGTACTGCATGTGACCATAACAAGCATATCTGGAGTGGTATCCCAGGGGCCATCAAAGCTCAGTGAGCTGGACCATAAGTTCGGAACATAGCAATCATCAGCTTTGCTGAGACTAAGCCTATAGGTCACAAAGGCTAGAGGCCAGCACTCTGTGGTATCACAGGCTCACAATCAGCAGAGCAGCAGTGGTTTCTGGGGTGCATTAAGTCCCAACCATCAGGCTGCAGGCTCTGAACATCATAGTTTCGGGCCCTGCAGAGAGTGGGTCAGGAGAGCACAGTAGCATGCAGCCAACCAGAGACTCCTGTTTGCCTACACTAAAAACTATATCCAGTTAAAGAGGCTCTGGGGGACAAATTCAAAACTTTGATTATCTGAGTCAGATTGGGAGAGGTGAAGATATACTCCCAGCATAGACCTTATTATAAAGGGATAACAAATAAACACAGGACACACACAAATAGGAAGTAGATGCCAAGACAACAGAAACACAAACCAGAAACTCTGAGAATATGAGAACAAGGAACAGGGAGAAAACAATAAGCACCCACAATTTAACAACCAGGGAGATCGCCAATACTGATATGCAATAAGTGCAAGAAGGAGAATTCTGAATTTTGTTCTTTAATATGATGAAAAGCCTCAAAGAAAGTGTACAGGAAATGAAGGAGGAAATTGAGGCTTTAAGAAAGAATCAGAGAGAGGCTTTGAATGAAATGAAGGAGTAAATAAATGAATTGAAGATAGCAATAAAACCAACTCTGGAAGGCTAGACCACATGGAAAACAGAGTATCACTCTTGGAAGAAAGTTTATTCAAAACCAAAAGCACAGTCAACAGTATACAGAAGACATTACAACAACACAACCTAAAGATCCAACAAGTATGGATCAATATGAAATATCCAAACTTACAGATAAAAGGCTTTGAAGAAGGTCTAGAAGCATGAAACAAGGGTATCAGAAACCTCTTCAGAGAAATAATTTCAGAGATTTTTCTAAACATTGAAAAAGACTTGGACATACATAACACCCTTAAGATTAAGACAAGATCAAAGAAGGACCTCCCCATGCCATGTAATAATCAAAATGACTAACATAAAGTTCAAGGAAAGAATCTTTTTTTTTTTTTTTTTTTTTTTTCTTTTTTTGCGGTACTGGGGATTGAACTCAGGGGCATTCTACCTCCGAGCTACACCCCCAGCCCTATTTTTTTATTCTTTATTTTGAAACCGAGTCTCACTAAGTTGCAGAGTGCCTCACTAGGTAGCTGAGGCTGGCCGCGAACCCGGATCCTCCGGTCTCAGCCTCCCGAATGCTGGGATTACAAGCGTGCGCCACCA
>PVLC010002446.1:34830-88724 GCA_004027655.1 Graphiurus murinus | reverse complement strand
CAAGGAAAGAATCTTAAAAGCAGTGAGAACAAAAGAATGGATGACATTTGGGGAAAAACAATTAAAATCACTCCAGACTTCACAACCCAAGTTATGAATGCCAGAAGGACTGATATGAAGTACTCCAGACCCTGGAAGAATACAACTTCCAAACAAAACTGCTATATCCAGCAAAGATATCATTCAAAATTGATGGAGAAATAAAAATGTTCCAAAATGAGCAGAATATTTAAAAATTCATGACTACCAGGCCAGCGCTAGAGAAAACACTTAAAGAAATAAATCATAAAGAAGAAAAAAGAAGTGTTAGTGTTAGGGTTAGGGAAAACCCCACCACATAGGTAACTAAGCAAAGGAGAAATAACACTACATCAAACAGAATATAGAACACAAAATGACAGGAAACAAAAATATTTCTTTCTTTTTTTTTTTTTTTGCGGTACTGGGGATTGAACTCAGGGGCATTCTACCTCCGAGCTACACCCCCAGCCCTATTTTTTTTTTTTATTCTTTATTTTGAAACCGAGTCTCACTAAGTTGCGGAGTGCCTCACTAGGTAGCTGAGGCTGGCCGTGAACCTGGATCCTCCGGTCTCAGCTTCCCAAATGCTGGGATTACAAGCGTATGCCACCACGCCCGGCTCAAAAATATTTCAATAATAACACCAACCATCAAAGGTCTTAACCCCCCAATTTAAAGACATAGACTAGTAATGTGGATTAAAGAACATAATCCAACTATATGTTGCTTGCAGGAAAAACTCACTTTATAGCCAAAGAAATCCATATACTAAAGGTAAAATGATGGAAAAAGATATACCATTCAAATGGAGACTGAAAACAGGGAGGGGTAGCAATGCTCATATCCAACAAAACAAACTTTAAGCTAAAACACATCAAAAGAGACAAAGCCAGGCACTTCTTATTGATAAAAGGAACAATCCAGCAAGAAGATATAATGATAGTAAACATTTATGCCCAAATGTGGTTATACCCACGTTTGTAAAACAAACTTTTCAGGATATCAGTTATCAAATAGATGCAAATACAATAATATTGGGAGATTTCAACACACCACTCACACCGCTGGATTGATCTTCCAGGCAAAATATGAGTAAAGACTCTTCAAACCTAAAGAACACCATAAACCGAATGGACCTAATAGACACATACAGAATATTAGAATATTTCAATCAGCAACAGCTGAATACACATTCTTCTCGGCTGCCTATGGAACCTTCTCCAAAATAGACCATATCCTGGGCCACAAAGAAAGCACCAGAAAAGTCAAAAGATGAAATATAATATGCATCTTTTCAGATCACAACAAAATGAAAATAGAAAACAACAGGAAGACCAAAAGAAATTACATAAATACATGAAGACTAAATGGTACATTCTTGAATGAGGAATAACTCAGAAGGGAAATAAGAGGAGAAATTTATAAAATGATTCCTGGCCGCTATGGAGATCAGTGTGGAGATTTCTTAGAAAACTGGGAATGGATCCACCATATGATATGGTGATACAACTCCTGGGTATCTTTCCAAAGAGGTTGAAACAGGGGAATTACAGTAATATATGCATACCCATGTTCATAGCAGCACAATTCACAATAGCCAAATTATAGACCCTATCCAGGTGTCCATCAACAGATGAATGGATTATAAAATTATGGGAAATATACACAATGGAATTCTACTTAGCAATAAAGAAGAATAAAATAATGACATTTGCGAGAAAATGGAAGGACCTGGAGAACATTATGTTAAGTGAGATTAGCCAGTCACAGAAATCAAAGAGGCATATGTTTTCTCTAATATTTGCAAGCTAGGGAATAGCTGGGATACCAGAGGGACTCCAGATAATGGAGGAGAAATCTCAGTGGAGCCAGAGAAGTGATCTAAGGGAAGGGGAGAGGGAAGACTGAGGTTCCTTAATGGAAATACTATCATCAACTATTTGTACATATGTGAAAATACCAATGTCAATCTCAGTACTCAGAATTGGGAAGGAGAGAAATGGGGAGGCAGGTGGGGGGGTACCAAATTCTGTGTGCATGTATGTCAATGTCAACAAGATTAACATTATGATGTGAGACTATAATCCACCAATAAAAGCACATTAAAAAATAAAATAAAATAAATCTCTATAAGGAAATAATTCCATTTATAATAGCATGTACATCACTGTCAACATGATTTATATTATGATGTAAGACTATAATACACCAATAAAAGCATAATGAAAAATAAGAAATATATAATAGCATCAATAAAAGCAAAATAACTCAGAATAAATTTAACAAAATAATTCTAAAATTTATATACTGAAAACTACAGAAAGTTGTTTAAATAAATTAAGGAAGATATAAGTAAAAGGTATTTCATGATCATAGGTAAGAAATACTAATATAATCAGGATGCCAATACTCCCTAAATCATCTATGAATTCAATGCAATCTCAATCAAAACCTAAGCTTCCATTTTCTTCAGAATTAATAAGCTTATCCTAAGTTTGTGTAGTAATGCAAGGGACCCAACATAGCCAAAACATCTTGACAAAGGACATAATTCGATGATTCATACCTCCCAATTTCAGAATTTATTACAGAGCAACAATAATGAACAAAATGTGGCATCAGCATAAGGATAAGCATATCGATTAATGGAATAGAATTGAGAGTCCAGAAAGAAACCCTCACATATGTAGTCAAATGGTTTTCCACGAGAATGCTAAGACAATTTTAAAAAGGAAAGAATAAACCCAGCACAATGGCATACAACTGTAATCCCAGCTACTCAGGAGGCTAAAGCAAAAGGATTACAAGTTTGAGGCTAACCTGGGCAATTTAGCAAGACTCTCTTTCAAAATTATAATAAAAAGGGGATGAAAGTAGCTCAGTGCTAGAGTTCCTCTGGTTTCAATCCCTAGTACCACAAGAAAAAAAAAAGAAGAAGAAGAAAAAAAGGAAAGGATAGTCTTTTCAATAAATGGTGCTAAGACACTGGATATCCACATGGGAAAATTAAATGAGATCTCTGCCTCCTACCATATATAAAAAATAAATTCAAAATGAATTAAAGAAAGCTGGGCATGGTGGCACAGGCTTGTAATCCCAGCATTTGAGAGGCTGAGACTGGTCGGGAACCCAGATCCTCGAGGCCAGCCTCAGCTACCTAGTGAGGCATTCTGCAACTTAGTGAGACCCTGTTTCAAAAAATAAATAAAGAAAGAAAGAATAAAAAATAGGGCTGGGAGCATAGCTCAGGGGTAGAATGCCCCATGAGTTCAATCCCCAGTACTGAAAAAAAAAAAAAAAGAATTAAAGAGCCAGATGTGGTGGTACACACCTGTAATACCAGTAGTTGGGAGATTGAGACAAGAGGATCACAGGTTCCCAGCCAGCCTCAGCAACTTAGTGAAGCTCATTGTAACTTAGTGAGACCCTGTTTCAAAATTTAAAAAAATAATAATAAAATGGGGCTGGGGTGTAGCTCAGAGGTAGAACCTCCCTGAATTCCATCCCCACTATCACACACAAACACACACACATACATACACATACACACACACACACATACACACATACACATATATACACAAAGACCTAGCTATAAGAGCGAAACTATATACAATTATTGGAAGAAAACATAGGCATGGATGATCTTAGTTAAGTCAAGATATGATGTCAACAGCACAAGCAACAGAAGAGAAACTGATCAACTAAATATCATCAAAATCATTCATGCTTCAAAGGATACCATTGAAAAGAACCCACAGGCTGGTGTGGTGGCACACACTTGTAATCCTAATAGTTGAGAGGATGAGACAGGAGGATTGTAAATTCACAGCCAACCTCAGCAACTTAGTGAGGCTCTCTGCAAATTAGTGAGATACTGTTTACAAATAAAAATAAAATAGGGCTGGGGGCATAACTCAGAGGAAGAATATCCCTGGGTTCAATCCTCAGTAACACACACACACACACACAGAAGACAACCCATATGGTGGGAGAAGTATTTTGTAAATCATGTATGTGATAAGAAGATATATGTGCACCATATAAAAAGAACACTTAAGAATCAATAATGAAAGATAAATAACCCAAATGAAAAGTAGACATTAATTGACCATTTCTCCAAAGAAGATATATAAATGGCAAATAAACACACACACACACACACAAACAAAATCTCAAAATCACTAGCCGTCAGGGGAATGCAAGTTAAAACCACAGTGAAATATAATTTCCCACCCACCAGATTGGCTATAATAAAAAAGACAGATAATAACAAGTGTCAGCAAGGCTTTGGAGAAATAGGAACCTTTACATACTGCTAATAGAAAGTAAAGTAATGAAATCAGTACACAGTTTGGTTAGCTCTTCAAGTGGTTAAACATAGTATTACTATATGACTCAGCAATTCTACTTCTAGCTATATGCTCACAAGAAATAAAATCACTCACACAAAAACTTTACATGAATGGTCATAGCAGCATTATTCATAAAAGTCCCAAAGTGAAAACAACACAAATGCCCATCAAGTGATGAATGAATAAATGAAATGGGGTATATCAACATAATAGAGTATTATTTGGCAGTAAAAATAATGAAGTATTACTACATTTGGCAACATGGAATGAACCTTGAAGATATATGTCAAGTAAAAGAAGTCCATCAGAAAAGATCACTTTTAGCCGGGCGTGGTGGCGCACGCTTGTAATCTCAGCATTCGGGAGGCTGAGACCGGAGGATCTGGGTTCGCGGCTAGCCTCAGCTACCTAGTGAGGCACTCCGCAACTTAGTGACACCCGGTTTCAAAATAAAGAATAAAAAATAGGGCTGGGGGTGTAGTGCCGAGGTAGAATGCCCCTGAGTTCAATTCCCAGTACCACACACACACACAAAAAAGATCACTTTTTGTATGATTCCATGTACATGAAATATCCAGAGTGGAGAAATCTGTAAAGACACAGAGAGGATTAGTGATTTTCCAACAGTAGGAGGGATGTAAGAATTGGGGGGGGGGGCAACTAATGGACATGGGACTTCTTTATGGAATGATTAAAATGCTCTAAAATTGATCATGGTGATGAACGCATGAATATGTATATATTATAAAATCAATTTACTATACAATTTAAATGAGTGAATTATATAGATTTAGAATTAAATCTCAATAAAACTGTTTCTAAAGATAGAGTAATAAGCCAGGCATGGTGGCGCACGCTTGTAATCCCAGCATTTGGGAGGCTGAGACCTGAGGATCTGGGTTCGCGGCCAGCCTCAGCTACCTAGTGAGGCACTCCACAACTTAGTGAGACCCTGATTCAAAATAAAGAATAAAAAATAGGGATGGGGGTGTAGCTCGGAGGTAGAATGTCCCTGGGTTCAATCCCCAGTACTGCAAAATAAAATAAAGATAGAGTAATAAGGAAGACTTAATTAGAGAAAAACTTCTCTACCATCAGACACATCTGGATCATTGGGAGAGAAGAGGCAAAAAGCTGGCAAAGAGTGTTAGGGATGCTAGTGGTTGACTTACTTGTTCATATGAACAGGTAATGAGTATGCTTGGCAGATTTGTGCTTCAGGGGATAAATTAAAGCTGAAATTAAGCCCAGTTCAAAAAGGACATTTTTACTACCAATTAAGGTGTAAAAATCTGTTGTGTTTAGTAATATAATGGATATTTGGTTTCAGAGGGGACTTCATGGTAACATTAGTGCAGAAAGAAAACTTCTACACGACAATAAGAATTTTATAGCCAGGCGTGGTAATGCACGCTTGTAATCTCCGTACTTGAGAGGCTGAGATTGGAAGATCTGGGTTCGTGGCCAGCCTCAGCTACTTAGTGAGGCCCTCTGCAACTTAGTGAGACCCTGTTTCAAAATAAAGACTAAAAATAGGGCTGGGGGTATAGCTTGGAAGTAGAATGCCCCTGGGTTCAATCCCCAGTACCAAAAAAAAAAAAAGAATTTTATATATTGTCTCTGAATTGGCACATATTAGTGACAAACAAAAAAAATTAAATATCTCCCAGTCATCTCTGACTAGATTATAACTTCTGTCCTTAATGTACAGACATATATATAATTTGATTATTCTGGCTTCTTTATATATTATTGCTTTTAGAATTAAAAAAAACATCTGGCATGATGGTTCATGCAGGTAATCCCAGTACTTGAGAGGCTGAGACAGGAGGATCACAGGTTTGAAGACAGCCTCAGCAATGTAGCAGGACTCTTAGCAACCTACTGCTAACAAAACAAAAAATAAAAAGGGCCGGGAATATAGCTCGGAGGTAGAATGCCCCGGGGTTCAATCCCTAGTACCACACACACACATAAAAAAATGCCTACTATCTAAAGTCATTCTCCATACTAAGAATATTCACAAAGTGCTGCCTTATGTTCAAACATGGGAAGAGGATAAAAGGTCTTATTATAGAGGTAGTTAGTAGCTTTTGCACCAGACTAGAATATAATTCTTACATAACTTGGAGAACTTATCGATGTTTGGCCTGCTAAAAGCTGATCATGCCCTTACACAATGCTATCTCCATGGAGATGAGGCTGCTCTTATAATTATTGTCCAAAGTTCAACTCCTCTAGTAAGTGTTTTCTGACAAAGAGGTCTACCTGTCTAGTCTTCAACTCTGCAATGCTCAGACCTTATGGGCTTTGTGCATGGTTGAATTTGGAGCTAGTATAGACAATGTTTGGGGAAAGTGTACATTGTCTCTACAGATAAACTGGAAAAACACTAATAGTGTCAATGATTGAGACTCTTTTATGTTATTTTCTTCATTACACAATTTCCTTTCTACATACAACAAACTCATAATGCAATTATATTGGTTATATACATTTCCCAAGGAATTAGTCATCCTCAAATTAGTTTGGCTAGTTTGAAAATAGTTTCCATATCATATCCACTGATTATGAAGCTTATGCTCTTGCCATTATGTTTCACAAGTGTGGGCCATGGAGAAAGTATTCTTATGTTCTGCTTTGACCACAACAGTTCTTTGTGTGTGTGTGTGTGTGTGTGTGTGTGTGTGTGTGTGTGTGTGTGATACTGGGGATTGAACTCAGGGGCATTCTACCTCCTAGCTATACCTCCAGCCCTATTTTTTGTTCTTTATTTTGAAATAGGCTCTCACTAAGTTGTGGAGTGCCTCACTAGGTAGCTGAGGCTGGCCGCGAACCCGGATCCTCCGGTCTCCACCTCCCAAATGCTGGGATTACAAGCGTGCACCACCACACCCAGCTCAACAGTTCTTGACTAAACCTGTTGACCTGATAAAATGACTAAGAATGTCCCCATTCTCTCTCGTGGTGGTTGTAAGTATATACCTCAGATCTCCAACTACAGCAAGTATAATTGACTGATGACCTCTAGTACTATGTTCTTAAATCTATCCTGTTTTTAGTAATCTCCCCGTAGTAAGAAACCCAACCATTCTGAGTGATGGAGAATTTCTCCACTGCCTGACTTTGATTCAGGGATTCCCCTATAATCTTGGTAAACTTTCCTTAGAACTACACTGTGTTTCCATCCATTCTTTTCTCTCTTGTTTAATTCTCTTGTGTGCAGACCTACATTGAAATCTGATGACACAGTCTTTTCTGGCTCCCTCTCCCTTTTCTTTCATAGGCATTTTCTCTAACAACTTCTTGTACAAGTAATTCAATTTTGTCATTTGCTTCTCAGAGGATCCATATTAATACATGTCTCAAAAATGTTCTAATGTGGACTACACACGTTATATGGCCACCCTAACCACATATCACCTTGCATCAGCATTATCTGGGTGCTTATTAATCAGGCAAATTCTTGAACACTACTCACACCTATTGATCACAAGAGCTGTAGAGTGGGGGAGGTAGAGGGACTGAAGTCCCATTATTTTTCTCGAATTTCCTGGATAAATCTGATGCATAATCATGTACCCTCCATTTTGCCTATATACCATAATCACCTAAGCCCTATACAGTCATCCTGAATTAAAATATACAAGTACATTAATGTTTATAAGGAATCACAGGTGGTCCCAGTGACCAGCAAAGGGTAAGAACCCTTGTAGTCAGCTGTGTTTTATTCCCTCTGTTTCCCATTAATTTTCTTCCACTCGAGCCTATCATATGTATACATAACATGAGGAGTCACACTGGAAGAAATCAATAATAATTTATTTTTACTGTAACAATCTGCATTTGTATAGTTCTTTGAAGATGTCCACATGGCCTCACATTCTTATTTCATTCCATTCTCCCAATAAACCTATGATGAGCTACTGCAGATAGTATTATTACCCTCATTTTATAGACTCAAAAATTATCTTAGAGATATGTTAAATGGCTTACCTGAGGCAACAAAAATCAAACAAAGAAACAAAAAGCTATTGAAAATCCAAATACTCACTATTCTTTCTAACTACATTATGCTGCTCTGTCTTATTAAACTCATTTTAGAGACTAATAGAGGGAAATGGGGGAAATTTGTGAAATCAATCCCTAAATTATAGTTCTAAGGATTGTGAGCACAAATCTGGGTGGCTGGGCAAAAAAATCCTTGGTAAATGAGAAAAAACTGCCCAGCATTTATAGTCTACCCAGTCAAAGCCTAGAGTTTAGGGGTGCCTGATGGAATTGTTCCTAAAGTCACTTTCAGCTTCAGTATTTGTTATTCTGTAACCCCTAAGATAGACCAATGGATTGTTACAGTAGGAATTATTTCTCTTCTTGATGTACAAGAAGGCACTGCTGATATTCTCTATACAAAAGCTGGATATAATTTTTTTTTACTGGTACTAGGAACTGAACCCAGGGGCATTCTACCTCTGAGATACACCCCCAGCCCTTTTTATTTTCTATTTTGAAACAGCGGCTCACTAAGTTCCTTAGGGCTTCACAAAATTGCTGAGGCTGTCCTTGAACCTGCAATCCTCCTGTCACATCCTCCTACGTACTGGGATTGTAGTAGTATGCCACTATTCCTGGCTCAGGCAGGATATTCTTTTTGGGCTGCTTCAAGTCCAATTAGACCTCACTCAGTTCAACCTGCTTTTCTCAAAGCTGGAACAAGTTCTAATTGACTAGGTAGAGCTGATGAAGAAAAGCTTATGGACAGGACATCATTCTTATTTGAATATCAGCCAGATGCTTGGATTATGAGACATTTAATGCTTGAACTTCAGAACCAAGCCAATTTAGTCAACATTTCTTAGTGTATCATAAAAATGTAACCTTTATTTAGTATCTTGTCCAGCTGGCTGAAGTAGGACACATAGGCATAATGCCTTTCGATTTGCCTTTCTCACCTTCATAGGCATCAATTCAGTTTCACTTTTGCTTTTAATCACTAATATTCCAACTTTTCACCTCTATTAAATTGGAAGATATATTTTATTTCTATTTTTTGTGCTTACCCTAGAGGTTTTATGTACTTTTTAACCCATGTCCAAAGTAAATCAATGTTATCTTCTTTCCTAATAATACAGGAACTTCAGAATCTAAATCAAACTATTCTCTTCTTACAACTCCTATACTTGTATTGACCATATAATCACATAATTCTATTTCAGACTATCTCCCTGGCTCTACTGAACCAATAAAAGCATATTTAAAAATCATTCTATCTCAAATTTTAACCCCACAAATTATATACTATTTATAGCAATATATATAATATTATCCAGATATTGATCATTTTATATGCTTAATGCTCTTTCTTTATTTGATACACCTTTTTATGTTCACTTTTACTTTCTCAAAAGTACACTTACTAAATTTTCCTTTGGTAATGGCATGGGTGGTTAGGTTATTAAAATATAATAGCAGTATAGAACATTTTTCTTTTTGTTTAATTATTTCTATCTTTTTATTTATAGCACATGTTAACATATGTACAAATATGCCCCAGTGAAACTTACCATTCTGTATAAATAATATGCATCAAGAAAAAGGAAAATAAATAAGTTTAAATATGTTTCCAAAAAATAGTAATAGGAATAATAAAAATAATAGTGAATGATAATAATAAAAGTAACAACTGCAAATTATTACATGTTTACTATGTGTTAGGGACTGTACTAAGTGCTTTATTTTTTTTACTAAGTGATTTAAATAGATTATCTCTTAATTCTCACCAAAACCTGTCAGACACTCTTATCATCTTTATTTTGCAGATAGAAAAACTGTGTCTTAGATTAAGTAACATGTCAATGAACACACAACTAGATCTAAACTATTTCTGTTTAATTCCAGTGGCCGTGCTTTTAACTATTATGGTACCCATACAACTGCAGGCATATTTTGAAATTTCCTCTATAGATTTTTTTGTCTAATTTGTCACTAGACCCGCAGATTTGATTCGGAATAGAATGTTTAGCATCAATTGGAGTTTTTTAGTAAACAATGCATTATGTATTCATTTAACTTCCTTAGGGGTTTCTCAGTTATAAAGCTAAATTACAGTCCTTCACTTGTGACCGGACGCATCAATATGTATGGAAATTTCATGCAAACTATACTGCATCATTGTTCATGTTGTAGTAGAAATGACTTCAAGCTATCTTAGCCTAAACAGAAGGAAGGCATCTCAAATTTGTTATCTTAAACCCCCAATTTTTTTTCAAATCATGTGCAAATGTTGAAAATATCTTCTTCTAGAACCTTCTAAAATCACTTTCTTGGACACTAATCTCCCCAAATTATGATAACGTCTGTTTGTTGAGAATAACTAGCAACAAGGACACTGCTATGTCTCCTAAATTTTTGGTGCTGAATGTCACCACAAATCATCTATATGTTATCCATATGGATTTGCTCTGTATCTTGATAAGATTGCTTCTTAAGGAAACATCATTCAGGTATCATCAGGTAAATATCTGTAGTCACCACCTTAAGACTCAGCACAACCTAAAGAGAGGCACTGACTAGGAAGTTCATTCTCCCATAAAGGAGATTTCATGGTGTTCTGAAGACTGACTAGTACCATATAAAATAAGACCCAATATAGATTCCTGATTAACACATTTTACTGATTAAGCTAAACATCTCTTCTAGGGGCCATCAATAGAAATAATAATATATTTTTAAAAAGTGACAGAGAAGCTGGGTGTGGTGCAGCATGCTTGTAATCCCAATACTTGGGAGGCTGAGACAGGAGCATCACAGGTTCGAAGCCAGCCTCAGCGACTTAGTGAGGCCCTCTGCAACTATGTGAGACCCTGTTTCAAAATGAAGAATAAGAAGTAGGGGCTGGGGGTGTATCTTGGAGGTAGAATACCCCTGGGTTCAATCTTCAGTACCACAAAAAAAAAAAAAAGAAAAGTGACAGTAAGCATAGAAAAGCTGGTGGTGGTTATACTCATACCAGACAAAGCAGACTTTTCAATACAAAGTAGATTACAAGTTTTACCAGAGATAAAGGGTTATGATGAGTAAAAAAGCTGTGTACAGAGAAGGCATGTGTATCTACCTAATAACATAGCCTCAGTATAAGCAAAACAAAAACTTATAGAACTAAAGGGAAGAACAAGCCAGGTGCCATGGCAGAAGGGCAAAGATACTAACAAGCTCCCTCCGGCTTTTTTTCATAAAACCATTAACCCCACTCATGAAGGCAAATCTTTCATGATCTAATTATGTCCCAAATGCCCCACCTTCTAATATCATCACCATTCTGATCAGATTTCAATATATGAACGGGGGGGGGGGGGATACAACCAGACCATAGCATTTTTTTTTTTTGCAGTACTGGGGATTGAACTCAGGAGCATTCTACCTCCGAGCTATACCCCTAGCCCTATTTTTCATTCTTTATTTTGAAACAGGATCTCACTAAGTTGTGGAGTGCCTCACTAGGTAGCTGAGGCTGGCCGCGAACCCGGATCCTCCGGTCTCAGCCTCTCAAATGCTGGGATTACAAGCATGCACCACCACGCCCGGCCCATAGCACTTTTTTATTGGTGCATTATGATTATACTTCATAGTAAGGGTCAGAGTGATAAATACATACATGCATGTAGCATTCATTGTATTTCCCTTTGGTTCCTACCCCATTTCCCCTCCCCACAGATAGTCTTTACATTGATAGAAGTGACTTCATGTATGAACAGAGAGTTATTTAATAGTTACCTATCATCAAATCTCCCCTTTTTCATCACCCCTCCCCCCACCACAACTCCCCCTCCCCCATTCCACTAGTGTCTCCCCTCATTTATCTGAGGTCTTCTTTATTATTCAGTTTCTCTCTAACTTCCACATATGAGTGAAAACATATGGCCTTTTACTTTCTGTGACTGGCTAATCTCACTAAGCATAATATTCTTGAGTTCCACCCATTTTCTACAAATGACATAATTGTGTTATTTTTATGGCTGAGTAGAATCCCATTGTGTGTATATACCACAATTTTGTAATCCATTTGTTTGTCAATGGACACCTAGACTGGTTCCATAATTTGGTTAGTGTGAATTGAGCTGCTATAAACATGGAAATGCATGTGTTCCTATAATAATCTGATTTGAATGCTTCTGGGAAGATCCTCCAAAGTGGTATGGCTGGGTCATAAGGTGACTCCTTTCCCAGTCTTTTAAGGAAACTCCATACTGATCTCCATAGTGGCTATACTAATTTGTAATCCCACTAACAGTGTATAAGAGTTCCTATTTCAACACATCCTCACCAGCATTTATTGTTGTTTGTATTCTTTTTTGTGTGTGTGTGTGTGTGGTACTGAGGATTGAACTCAGGGGCATTCTACCTCCGAGCTACACCCCCAGCCCTATTTTTTATTCTTTATTTTGAAACTGAATCTCACTAAGTTGCGGAGTGGAGTGCCTCACTAGGTAGCTGAGGCTGGCCACAAACCCGGATCCTCTGGTCTCAGCCTCCCGAATGCTGGGATTACAAGCGTGCGCCACCACGCCCGGCTGTTGTTTGTATTCTTGATGATTGTCATTCTAATATTTGCAGAACGCCTCATATAAAAACAGAAAAATACACATGTGAAATGTGTTCATGGAAAACAGTACATAAATCATATTAGTAATCAGAAAATTGCCTACAAATAAATTCCCAAACCCACATGGTTTCACAGGAGAGTTCTATCAAACATTTGAATGAATAATAATCTCAAACTCTTCCAAAGAAAAGAAGATAGAACACTTTTCAATTCATTATATGAGGCCAGATTACTCTAATGACAAAATCAAAGATAGTATAAGAAAGAAAACTACAGAACAATATCTCTAATGGATATAAACACAAAAATTCTTAATAAAATATTAACAAACACATGAAAAGAATTAAACATGACCACATGAGATTTATTCCAGCAATATAAGCTCATTTTAACATCTGAAAATTAATTAATGTATAACACTGTATTAGTTAGAAATTTAAAAATCACATAAACATCTCAAATGCAGAAAAAACTTGTATTTACAATATATAAAAACTCATTCAAATTAATAATAGAAGACCAATAATAAGCAAAATTATTTTATGGTAATAAAATTCAGAACAGTGCTTTTCTATAAGAGGTGGTTGATATTGTCACTAAAAAAGAATGAGGGGAGCCAGGCATGGTGACACATGCCTGAAATCTCAGTACTCGGGGGCTGAGACAGAAGGATTGCAGGTTCAAGGACAGCTTCAACAAGTAGTGAGACTCATCAACCTAGCAAGACCCTGTTTCAAAAGAAAAATAAAATAGGGCTAGGGGTGTAGCTTGGAGATAGAATACCTCTGGGCTCAATCCCCAGTACCACACACTCACAAAAAAAAAAAAAGAATGAGGGAATTTTTGGTATGATGAAAGTGTTTTATATAGTCTTTATTTATTTTATTGTACTGAGAGTTGAACCCAGGGGCATTCTACTACTGAACTACACTCCCAGCCCTTTTTATTTTTTATTTTGAAACAAATTTTCACTAAGTTACCACACATTGGCCTCAAACCTATGATCCTCTTGTCGTGAATCAGCACGATAACTTTTGTGGGTTCTTGGCTTCTGTAATAATAATAATTTCAACATGTGTCACTCAGGGACAAAGGCAGGAATTTTATTTAGGGAAGTGGGGGACTTTGAGGGAGAAGGCAGGCCATCTCAAGAAGGGGGGGTTGTCTAGGCAAGAGAGTCTTTGCAGCCTTTGTAGTTCTTTTATAGAACCCCCAAGAGGGGGTTGGCACAGCTAAGGTCTGGACCTCCTTTTCTTCAGGTTTCTCAGCATTGATGGGTAATGGTTGGTTGAGGTCTGACCTTTGTCCTCCTCATGGATCCTTTGTTTACTAAACTCAGGAATCTCAGGTGGGGAAAGGTGCCATTGAGATTAAGGGCATGGGCTCATTGAGGCCTAAAACCTGACACACCCTATAGGATGGAGTTAGAGATTATGAACTTTTCAGATTTTTTTTTTCTTTTTTTTCCGGTACTGGGGATTGAACTCAGGGGCATTCTACCTCCGAGCTATACCCCCCGCCCTATTTTTTATTCTTTATTTTGAAACCGAGTCTCACTAAGTTGCGGAGTGCCTCACTAGGTAGCTGAGGCTGGCCGCAAACCCGGATCCTCAGGTCTCAGCCTCCCGAATGCTGGGATTACAAGCGTGCGCCACCATGCCTGGCTTGAACTTTTCAGATTTTAAAACTATATTTTCCCTTTCCTTCCCAATCCATTTCCTTTCTACCTAAATTTTTATTTCTTCTATTCTACCTCATCATTCTTGTCTCAGTCTCCCAAGAACTGGGATTACATGCCTGACTAAAAGTGTCTTATATCTTGAGTGAAGTGTCTATATATTAAGGTATGTGCATTTGTTAAAACTATTTGTATACTTATGATCTATGATTTTACTGTATGTAAATTTAACTTCATTTTAAAAAGTAGGGTCAGGATGTCCAAGAGACAAGTAGAAATCACAGGCTAAAAAAAAGAAATTAGCCGGGTGTGGCAGCGCAAACCTGTAATTCTAGTACTTGGAAGCCTGAGACAGGAGGACCTCTGGTTCAAGGCCAGCCTTAGCAGCATATTGAGACTCTTAGCAACCTAGAAAGACCCTGTTTCAAAAAATATATAAAAAGGGCTGGGGATGTAGTTCAGATGTAGAATGCCCTTGAGTTCAATCCCTAGTGCCAAAAAAAAAAAAGAAAGAAAAAGAAAAAGAAGGAATTAAATCAATAAAGTCTGGGGAAGAAATGATTAGAATATGTTTTTTTTAATGTAGAAGGACTTTTCTGGTGTATAATTAACATAGAATAAAATGCAGAAGTCTTATCTTGGTCACCCAGATTAGGATAAAGTACATTTTAATCACCCTAAAAAGATTTACCAGTCTCAAAGTCCAAAAAAGGTCTGAAAAGTTTTAGTTTAGACCTTTAGCTTGAGATATAAAGATCGAGTAGGAGTTAGTTTTCTGAAAGGGGAGGAAAAAGCATCCAGTGTGAAGGCTGTAAAGTAGGACAGAAAATGATGCCTTAGTACTTCTAGATGAGGTGGAGGAAAAGTAAGGTGGGATCCATCTTGTAGGATCCTGAAGACAATGCTAAATATTTCGCCTGTAGGGAAAAAAAAGTAATACCTTTTCCTCACACATTCCAAGGTTCATCGTTAACATTCCTATAATGAAACCAATTAATGAAAAGCAAATTTTCCTGCATTTGAGTTATCCAACCTGTAATTGTTACCTATGGTACAATGAGACATAGTGATCTTTGCTATTCTACCTCTCATAGAAGCATCTAGGTGTGCACTGGCACAGCTCTTATGTTTTAATCTGAGTTTCTCTCACCAAATAATTCTATTTTTCTGATTGCCCAATGGTTAACTGTTGAAACACATAATTATGTGTGTAATATTCACTCACTCTTAGTCTATGGAGGACAAACACTACTTGGCAGAAACCCTGCAAATAATCCAGTAAAAAGGAAAAGACAATAATTCTCTAAGGTTCCATAACTTACAAGGTCACCTCTCTCAGAATGGAGTTAGTATGGCACATTATTATGCAAAGCGGTGTGAGTTGCCTTCTTTTATCCCCTTCTTTCAAATTGTGCCTCCTAGAGCCTGCCAAGAATAAGAAATGGCCCATTACTAAGCCATATTCCTCCTAATGACCACTCTGTTAGCTACACAAAGACCTGGTTAAAGCTTGAAATTACCTCTTGAAATTTTCCAATTAGCTATTAGACAAAAGCAATCCTTCTCCCCAGCCTCTGTCTGGGAAGGAGGACTTCAGTGTTTGGGAAGTATAATCAGATTGCATTTCTATCAGAATATGCTGAATATTAAGGAAAAGTGGATATTAGAGGAATATGAGAGTGCCTGCTGGGGAAAAGGGAAGAGAAGTCATACACACTGGTTTAAATTCCGCAGACAACTCACAAAAAATGGAGGTCAAGAAAAGAAACTTTGTCAAGTAAGTTAATTTCTAGTTTATACTATGGAAATTACATCCAGAAAGTGGCATCTTAAAAAATGTATAGGGTTTCATAAATGTGGGTTATCTCTATTTTATAGATAAAAGGAAATACATTTAGATGAAATGGTACTCCCCAGACAACTACCAGTGAAAGAATCTAAAATGTGTATAAATTAATATAATATTTTCCTTATTACTTTCTAAAGGCAGGACTCCTTTGTAACAGGTACTTAGAGGCTGATTTTTATATTGTTTGGTGAAGCAAAGAAATGCATTTTTGGATACTATGGACTCCGAAGTTTGACCTCTAATAAGTTCTCCAAATAGTGCACATTGGACCTCATCTTTCCTTTTCCTTATCATTTGGGGCTCTTTTTGTCTTGGGCCATCATGATACCTCTTGTGGGTCCTTGGCCTCCGTGGTGAAAAGAATTTCCAAACACGCCAGTCAGGGACAAAGGCAGAAGTTTTATTTAGGAAAGTGAGGGACTCAATGGGGAAGGTAGGCAAGGGGTGATCATTCAGGCCCAGAGGGTCTTTGCAGCCTTTGCAGTTCTTTTATAGAACCCGCAAGAGGGGGTGGGCACAGCAAAAGTCTGGACCTCCTCTTCATCAGGTTTCTTAGCAATGATGGGTGGTGGCTGGCTGAGGTCTGACCTTTGTCCTCATGGATCCTTTGCTTATTAAGCATCTCAGGAATCTCAGGTAGGGAGAGGGGGCATTGAGATTCAGAGTGTGGACTCTGAAGTTTCTACCCAAGACCTGGCACACCCTATAGAGTGGAGTTAGAGATTATGAACTTTCCAGGGTTTAAAACTATATTTTTTTATTTCCTTCCCAATCTGTCTCCTTTCTGCCTAAATTTTTATTCCTTCTATTCTTCCTCATCATTTTAAGCCAATTTGGGTTTTCATTATTTGTTTGACAGGTATATTTAGATCCTATAAATTTGTGGTGCCAACCAGCAAGAAAGAGACATAAGGTGCACAAAGAAACTGTTTCTAGAAGAGGTACATTGACTATGGACAAGTGTTTTTGCGATACATGACAAAAAAGAATTTCTGCATGTGCCACTCAGAGACAAAGATTTATTTAGGAAAGAAGATACACGTTCAAGAGAGATTGTGAGCTGTCTCAAGAAAGAGACATCTTTTTGCTATAAAGCAAGGAATAAACATTCAAGGGAGAATATGGCCATCTTAAGAGTGAGAAGCTTTGGGGGTAAAGCAAGAAATACCATCTCCAGAGGTAGAGACAGCAACCCATTGGTCTGGGGTATTAATGTTTATAGAGGAACAGTAGCTAGGGACTGGACTAGAGGAGTCAGGGCAGAGTTACACAATTTTGCTCCAGTTTTCACTGCACTTGTGTATTACCTACATCATGTACTTTTTTTTTTTCAGGCAAAAACATGTGTTGAGGTGTTCATAAAACTCTTGTCTTTCATTTCAAAGGGTCCTGGGTGGTTGCTGCATTCCAATGGTTCACTGAGAATCAGTTCTTTCTTTTTCTCTATCTCCAAATTTCTATCTCAGACTCCTCACAAAATGTGTATCCATCAGACCTGTAGCTCTTGGAATACAAGGTGACTCAGAGCAAATGAGACAGATGCAAAATGGATGCAGAAATTCCAAGTCTTTAATCTTGCTTTTAGCCACCCATAGGACATTTGAAGGCAAAGGAGAAGAGTCTAAGTTCTTGTTACAGGGTCTTAATGGAGGTATCAGGGTACCTGACTCATGACATGAAGCAGTCTCATAGGGACTTAGAAGAATTTACCCTGCTCTTGGTCTGGAAGTAATGTTACAAGGTGGCAGTTTTTTTCAGTTTTTGTCTTCCTGATAGAAGGATTTCATTGGAAAGACAAAGATAGGATAAGCATGAAAGATTTATTTAGTGAAGTGACTGGGCAGTTTTAAGAGAGAAAACCATCTTAGAAGGGAGAGAATATGCTTTAAAAAAAGAGAGAAAGAGAGAGAGAGGAGAAAGAGAGAGAGAGAGAGAGAGAGAGAGAGAGAGAGAGAGAGAGAGAGAGAGTGAGTTGTGGAGTTGTGGAGTTGTGGAGTGGTCCATTCAAAGAGTGGAAACAGCAATGGCATCTTCCATTGTTATGCACAAATCCTGGGTGCCCCACCAAAGGACGATCACTTCACACAGAGTAATGCAAAAGCAAGAAGGAGATTTATAGCTAACTCGAGTTAGGGTATTGCTAACCAGAGTTAGGGTCCTAGCCTCATTCAGAGCAGTGAAATCATGGCGCTGACCCGGGTCTGGCTTTGTTCAGCCTATTATAGGGAATTTATATAGGCAGGGAAACTTTTTGCCCACGTGGGAAAGGTAACAAAGAAAAGGCACGGGGATTGGTGGAGCCCTGTTGCCAGGGCTGGGATGAGCTATGGGGATGATGAGGATTGGCTTACTCCCTAAGGTGGGCTCATGATGAGCTGACCAGCCAGTGGAATTTTCTGATTGGCCACCCTAGTGCAAGACCGGAAGGGGCCCGTTCTATTCAGGAAAGGAGGGTCTGTCCAGTTCCCGGAAGGGAGGGAGCTGTTCTGCTTCAGAGAAACTGAAACCTAGGCCTATTATCCTCCTAATTTAGGCATGTTAGGTTCTCACCAGATTTTCCAGACTGTTACATCAATGCCCTACGTGGTGAGTTTTATATATCATCTGAAAACCTTCCCCCTCGTGTATTATATACTTAGGAGTGCTTACTGCTATTTCACACCACAGCTTAGTGTATCTGTTTTGTTTCTGCCATATCGGAAATGTTTCCATTGGTACTGAAGTGAAAACCATGGGTTTAATACTCTGGGCATGCTCCAAAGATAGAAAGCTGGTTACACCTGATTCCTTTAAGATTTAAGAAAATAGTGTCTAGCTGTGAAGGAAGTGGTGTATAGGTGGGTTTCTCCATTATTTGAGATGGAGTGAGCCTTAACCTCAATGCTTCTTCATTTCTGCCTAACTACCTAACAGGAACTCTAACAATTTATTTAGGAGGTACACATAAGGTAATGGTCATCCTGTTCCTTGAGCTATCCTATTCTCATTGGTGTTTGGGGTTTTCCCTTCTCCTTTTTGTGTTACTGGGAACTGAATCAAGGGGCGCCCTACCTCTGAGCTATAACATCACATTTATTACTTTTAATTTTGAAACAAGCTCTCACTAAATTACCATATGCTGGCCTCAAACCACTGGCCACTTCAGTTTTTGGCAGAAATTTCTCCTGCATCTTCTAGCTCATCCTGTGGCCTTTCTTCCTGGTTCTGTGTGTTTAAGTTGATATTCTTATTGGACTGGCATGGCTAAATTGAAGTATCTTGTGAGAACCTTTAAAATAATTCTTAAGCTGCAATTCTAGGGTTAACATGTATTAACTCTTGGCTCTCTAACTACTTACCTTGTCTTTTCTTTTGTCCTTACTAAGATACTCTTTCTAGGTTGCTTCTGTCATTTCAACCAGACCTGTCTGGAATGCAGACATCAAAGAGCTAATTTTCAGACTATTTGAAACTGAAAAAAGAAGCCAGGTGTGGTGGCACATGCTTGTAATCCCAGTACTTGAGAGCCTGAAACCGGAGGATCTGGGTTTGCGGCCAGCCTCAGCTACTTAGTGAGGCCCTCTGCAACTTAGTGAGCCTCGGTTTCAAAATAAAGAATAAAAAATAGGGCTGGGGGTATAGCTCGGAGGTAGAACGCCCCTGAGTTCAATCCCCAGTACCGCAGAAAAAAAAAAAAAAAAAAGAAACAAAAAAGGAGGCTTTCCTAGGTTTGATGGGCAAAGAAAGTGCTCTTTGCCCTTCTCTTTAAAGGGCTAAATCTGATTAGAAAACAAAGTAGGTTAGAGGAATTTCTCAACTAGATAGTTCTCCATAGAATATGACTTTTTGATCATATATGAAGGAAATTTTTATTTGTAAGAATATCCTCCTCTCTGGTGATTAGCTTTTAAAATAGGAATGATATTAACTTAAATCTGCATAAAAAGCCCCACCTTTTGACCTTTTTGCTTACATCATGCTTTTCTTTACCTCTGTACTTCTCAATGGTGTTTAGTTAAGTTCTGTATTTTTGAGGTGTAAATTTTCTACCCAGTTTCAACAAAGAAATGAAAATTTAGGATTAAGGATTATTTATGGTCCTGGAGTAAGGGATCAGATACTGAAAGAGAAGGAAAAAAAAGTTTGAATGTTGGCAAATTCTAAATGAAAGTTATAAGAGCTGGGTGTGGTGGCACACGCTTGTAATCCCTGTACTTGGGAGGCTGAGACAGGAGGATCCAGGTTGGCAGCCAGCCTCAGCTACTTAGTGAGGCCCTCCGCAACTTAGTGAGAACCTTTTTCAAAATAAAGAATAAAGAATGGGGCTGGGAGTGTATCTCAGAGGTAGAATGCCCCTAGGTTCAATCCCCAATACCACAAAAAAAAAAGTTATAAAACCTTTGTTTTCTGTCAAATATTATGTAAGTTTATAAGTTTATGTGCATTTATGTATTCCATATTATGTCTACATGTGTAGTTACATTTGTGTATTGTTGACATAGTACCAAATTGACAAAAACAAATGAGCACTCATAAATTTAAAAAACATGAACCTATATGCTTTACAAGGTTTAGGTGACTTGAAAAAGTCCTAAATAGATAAGACTTTTGTAATATTGATTTACTAAAAAGCAGCTATATTTTCTGATCAACAAAATATGCATATATTTAACTTTGTAGAACTCTTGTTTAGGCAAAGACTTCCTAAGATCTACATAATTTTAAAAAATGAGTAGATGATTACTAGCTCATTTTTGTTTAATGCTTGTTTTTGTTAATATCAATAATATATCATTGAAAAATGAAAGTTCACTTAAATAGTTAAATGTTTTATAGGGATTTTATATGGCAAATAAATAACTTAGGGTTTTTCTTTGGCAAATAAAGCATTAACTATGTCTATCTGATATCTCAGTTTTTATGGGTAATTTGAAAATAACTTAAAATAAATCAAGTAAATGTAAATGGGATAAATGTTTATAAATACATATGTATAGACAAAATATCTGAGCCATTTGCAAGTTAAAATAATAAACTTCAATTGCTAAATATAAATTCAATTATTCTTGGATTTTTAAGTCTATAAAAAGATAATATATTTTGGTCTGTTAAATGTATTTTCATAAATTATTGAATATATATATATATATAAAAAGTTTAAGTTTGCTTCCTTCCTGAGTCTTCACTATAAGATTAGGAAGAGTTAAGTTCTAATTAACATACGTAATTCTATATGCAAATAATACCAAAAAATGTTAAAATCTGTCTTTAATGAAAAACCAGAAAAGCATAATATGTTATTAAAATGGGTAATTTGTTTAAATTCAAACTTTTGTAAGGATTGTTTAAAAATGTATATTTAAGTAAGGAACAAGGCAGAAAAGAACCAACAAGCAGAGAAAAAGAAATATAAGAAAGTTATAATTATGAGGATATATTTTTGGAAAATATTTTTGAATTAGAAAGGATCTAGTATGGTAAAATAAGATTTTTGTCCTAAAGTAAAATGACTAGATTGTTCAAAATTAGAAGAAAGAGGACAAAAACTGTAGATTTAAACAATTTGTAAAGGGTATAAGCAAATTGCAAAGAACAAATGTTATTCAAGAAAATTTATGTTGATTAAGTTGGCTATAATTAAGAAAAAATTATTATAGGGTTTTCTAAGGTCAAAATTTAATGCACCAATATAAAATCAGAACTTAATTCTTTATGTTTAAAACAACAAGATGTTCTTAATGTATTGATCTGCTTTTAGTAAATTTATAAGAAACTAGCTTAAGGAATGAGCATTTTGTATTTTATCAAAATAGTTTCTTGTGTTTTCTGCTATCTTTATTACATTTTCATTACTTTAGGGAGACTGAGTCTTAAAGAGTAAAAGTTTGCTTAAGTATTTGTTTTAATCTTTCAAATATTTGATTTATAACTGTTTAGATGAACAACTTTTATTTTACAGTAATATGTTATTGATATAAATATTCTAAAGATTTTCTGAGTTATAAAAGCCTGATAGTCATGGTATAATGCCCTTGCTCATACATGTTATCTTAAAATACTGTATACAATGGAAATAACTAAATTGTCCTGTCAATTGCTAAACTCTCCTCAAAATTCTAACCATGGCTATTTTACATCTTTGGTCATGCATAATTTTGTTTTCCAAAGCATTTGCAATTAGATTCATAGAAATAACTATATTACTCTTTTTTTTTTTTTTTGCGGTACTGGGAATTGAACTCAGGGGAATTCTACCCCCGAGCTATACCCCCAGCCCTATTTTTTATTCTTTATTTTGAAACAGGGTCTCACTAAGTTGCGGAGGGCCTCACTAAGTAGCTGAGACTGGCCGCGAACCCGGATCCTCTGGTCTCAGCCTCCCAAATGCTGGGATTACCAGTGTGCGCCACCATGCCTGGCTCTATATTACTCTCATATACAGCTTTCTGACAAAACTGAATTTATTTTTACAAACAAATTGGTTTTTCTTTAAATATCTTTGGTAAAAATTGGTATTATAAAATGATTGTTTCTTGGTTCAAATCAAATATCCAAACTGCATGTTTTTGCTCTTGTTAGCTTTGTTTTGTATTTTCCTTATAAATCTTTGTAGCTGCTGCCTGTTAACATTCTGTATAAATACAACTTCTAACAAAATAAGCTGGCCTAGTATTTTGAGATGTCAGGCATCACATACAGGGCAGACAGAATTAAACTTAATGATGAACTCCAGGTAAGCTTAGCCGAAGAACCACTCCTTCTAAATCTCTTAGTCACTTGAATTTGGCTATAAGGGTATTTTTCCACCCTGCCCCGGTGTCTATCACTTTATTTCTGATAGGAGAACAGATCAGACCAACATTGGGGACAGGTCCATCTTGGCAATGAGTAACAATCAAAATCAAACTACAGGATGGTTAATTAGCAATGTCTTCAGAGAAAATCATTTAGAGACAGGGGTGGGGTGGGGGGTGGGAGGGAGCTATCAGAACCAAAAAGAACACTTTCTCTTATGCATAAAGTAGAGCTCAGCTTTGACAAGGGCCTTTTATTTAGGTAGAGATAAAAATGACTATTTTCACTGACTCCTAAAGAGTTTTTAGTTTTAGTTTTAGTGTTCTTGGCATCTCTGCTGTCATTTTGCATTTATCTCTTATGTTACCTTAAACTTTGGGTCATATTCCTGCTCAACTCTGCATATAGACATGCAATTCATTTAAGGGGTGTTCACCTAAAGTAGGTAATCCTTCTAATTTGTTTGAAGGCCCCAAAATAATAGCTAAGGTATTTTGAGATTCACAGGTGCAACATAATCAACAGATTGTCAACTGACAGCTTTTATAACATCCTGTTCCAGATCCCCATATAGTGGTGCCTAGAAGTTAATCATTGCCCTAAACCTTAAAAGAACTAACTTCCTCTTGCCATTATGACTTGTCTTTTTCTCTGAGTCATCTTGGATTCCAGGAACAACAGGTCTAATCAATACACACCCTGTGACAAGTATTGAAACTATCCCCAGGCAGCAGCAACTTATCACTGATAACAATAAACCCAACCACTTTTTGCCCCCCCCACACTCTTTTTTTGCTTCCCCTATTTAATGCCAAAGTTCTTATTAGCCCCCTAAAGACAGGGCTGAGGATGCTTGGTTCTCTGGTCCTTCCTGATATAGCTGTACTGATTAAGATTATTTCCTATTTCACCATTACATTTCTATTTGATTTTGGGGGCAGGTGCCCAGACCTGGTCTATTGAGACTCCCCCAAGTCAGTCTCCCTTCTACAATGAAAAAAATCTTGAAATTTTGCATGTCATTAGACCACTTTAAAAGCATTTGAGCTGGGCATGGTGGTGCATGCCTATAATCCCAGTACTTGGGAGGCTGAAACAGGAAGGTCACATGTTTGAGGACAACCTCAGCAACATAGTAAGACTTCAATCAACCTAGCAAGATCCTGTTTCAAAATAAAAATAAAATGGGGCTGGGGGTGTAGCTCAGAGGTAGAATGTCCCTGGGTTCCATCCCCAGTACCACAAAAATTAAATAAAATAAAAGCATTTGGATCAAATTGATACATCTGGAATAATTGTGTGGTATTTTTTTAAACTCAATTTTAAAAAGTGACAATTCACAAAGCACAATCCCATACCTCAGATACTATTCCTAAGAAATGAGATTTCAACTTTCTTGACACTAAAATTGAACAGAGGTGTCAAATCATTATAATAACTACAAGCTGGCCCCTGTTAAAATAGCATCTCAGCAGCCTGCCACTGGCAATGTAATCAACTGCACACCCACTGCTAGACTTGATACACAGTTGCAGCACCAAAAAAATTAGAATGTACCTCTAGGTGCCAAATATTGCAGTACAACAAATTAACCTTTGACCAGAATAATTATTTTCCTACTTTCTGGATGTCTAAGTCAGTTAAGTATTTTCAGATCAATGCAACCATATGTCCACCTGTAACACTTGAGAAATTATCCCTTATTTACAGAATAACCCTTCTGTCTCATAAAGTTGCCCTTCTGTCTCATAAAGTTGCCCAACACAGATGAGTGGGCAACTGGCTATTTCAAAGTAGTAAACACACGAAATAGTCCAAAAGTGTTTATTTACCTATTTGTATCATATTAAGATATTATTTTTAAACCTATGATAAAAAATTATTTAAACCAATAGTCCTCTACAAAGTATTATCAATTTTCTCAGGATTGTCAAGATCAACACTCTCTGTACCATATATCTTTGTGGCAGTAATTAGCTTTGTAGAATTGTTGTTAGAGAAAAGTAGGTTTCCATGGAGAAAAACAAAAATCTACAAGTTGTTATGTATGTGAAAGCAATTTCAGGAGGAAAATGGTATAGAGTGGGCAGCCACTCTAAATAGTCTAGATTTATTACTTTAGTTAGGTTCAAATATTTCTTATTGCCGGGCGTGGTGGCGCACGCTTGTAATCCCAGCATTCGGGAGGCTGAGACTGGAGGATCTGGGTTCGCGGCCAGCCTCAGTTATCTAGTGAGGCACTCCGCAACTTAGTGAGACTCGGTTTCAAAATAAAGAATAGGGCTGGGGGTGTAGCTCGGAGGTAGAATGCCCCTGAGTTCAATCCCCAGTACCGCAAAAAAAAAAAAAAAATTTTTTTCTTATTTTATATTCTGGACTTTTAGTTAAAGTAAAACAAAATCCATTATTAAATTGTCCATTATAGTAATCGCGTAGAAACTTAATTTACATTCAAGGTTACAATGTTCAGATTTTAAAAGTATTCCAATTTATCTGCAGCTCACTTCTTCCATTAAATCTTACTGCTGGGCCACCTCTCAAAAATCATGTCTTATTTTCTACCAAATAAATATAATAGTACAAATGTGCTGTCCATAAAGGAGACTTCATGGGACCAAAATAAGTCTCAAACAAAAATCAAAATAATGGTAAAAATCTTCAGTCACAATATTTTATTATTTCGATAATTATTAAAGTTTTATTCAGTGGTGTTAAATATTATGAAAGAAAAAGGTTCAGAAGGAATAGTTAATGCTCGAGGACCTTATTTTTAAACTTTTAACTCAAACATGAAAACATATAAGTTGTGAATATTAATGGAGTACCATGTGATGTTCAATACATGTACACGTGCAATTGTTTAAATCAGGTTAAATGTATTTATAAACTCAAGCATTTATTATTTCCTTGTGGTGAATACTTTCAATAGTTTTTTTTTTTTAAAAAATACATAGTACACAGATGTTATTTATAGTTACAATAATGTGGAATAGTACTCCAGAACTTCTTGCTCCTGAGACTCTAGACTTGGTAAGCATGAATCAATCTTCCCCTGTTGTCCCTGGTAACACCATTCTACTTTAAACTAGGCTTAGGCCCATACTCCTCTGGGCTGCCTATTGATGAGGTGGACTCATGAACTCAAAAGTACTGCAACCCGCCTCAGGTGATGCTGGCTTGTGTATAGAAGTCCTATAGACTGGGTTAGCTTATCTTCCCCTAGCAGTAGAGCTGTTCTAGAAGTGCTATCCACAGGTAGACCAGAGACTGATACTGTTAGAATCCTCCCAATGTTAAGTTCCACTAGCCCAGCACTAAGTTCTAGGGCAAAGTCTGGAGCCCTGCTCCCTGCTTTGTTGCCTGAGTTTGGAAAAGGTACAGTAGAGGGAGTTTCTTTGCTGCCTGGCCCAAAGCATTCAATGGCTCTGTCTGCAGTTATTGACCTAGCAGTAATGCTCTTGTGCCTTTGTAGAGTACTAGGCTTCATCATAATGGACCTAGTTCCTGAGATTTACATCTAAAGATTGGAATTTATGTCTAATTTTCTGTCCCTCCCTCAATTGGAAGGCAGTTTTCTCCATTCTGGGCTGCTTGAAGTTGGGGGAGATATGACATGGGCTACTCTTTCCTTCCAACCTTCTTCAGTACATCTTTATTTTGTTATACTGAAAACAGGCAGCATGGCCTCTCACCTGATTTGCTTAGTTCTTGTGCTGGAAGTTGTGGTGTGCGAATATCTATTCAGCTTGGTATATCTGTGGGGAGAGATTGTTAGAGGATCTTACTCAACTGCCATCTTTTTCTACCTCTCACTTGAATACTTCAATGGCCATTTAACTTTGAGTAGCAGCACATTCAGGAATTCACCTGCAAAGGCTAAAACTTAGACATCACTTCTCTATCAGGCTGAACAGATTCAAAAGAAGAACTATTTTGGCTGATGTGCAACTAACCCCCCGTCCCCCCCAAAAAGCATTTTTTTTCTAAAAGAAGCTAGTAGGATATAGTTAAAGAGCCACATGTTTTGGAATGAGAAACATACTTCACACACCAGTTCTGTAACTTCTTTGAAATCCAGGGTTCCCTCTTCTTAAGTGTAGGAGGATAAAACCAACTGGAAAAGGTTATTGCATGAATTAAGTGAAATGTTTGTTAAAACACCTGACTCAAAATAGGTACACAATCCTCCCTAGTTCTTTCACTTTTAGAGACATGACTTTTATTGGTTTTTAATGGGGTTTACAAGAGGTCCAAAGCTGCTTTCCCAATGAACATATTAATTTCATAGCAAACGTCAAATTAAGCAGTAATATATTTAATTTGTAATTAACTTGGGAATACTGAAATTTTCAATCTACTAAATCTATGTTTATAAAGATCAGCAAATGTATAATATCAGTTTTAGTCTTTGGTGGAGCTTCTCAATGACTATAGAATTATATTTGCAATGAGATGATTGATACTCAATAAAGAATAGAAATATAGAAAATATGGAATCTGAAGAATACCAGCCTCATTATATATTTTATACGAAGAGATGACAAGCTGGGTGTGGTGGTGCATGCTTATAATCCCAGTACCTGGGAGGCTGAGACCCTCAACTGGAAGGCAGTTTTCTCCATTCTGGGTTGCTTGAAGCTCGGAGGTTCGACGACAGCCTCAGCAAGTAGTGACACTCTCATCAGCCTAGTGAGACAGTGTTTCAAAATAAAAATTAAAAAAAATAGGTCTGGAGGTGTAGCCCGGAGGTAGAATGCCTCTGGGTTCAATCCCCAGTCCAAAAAAAAAAAAAAGATGAGATGACAAGCTGAGCATGGTGGCACATGCCTGTGATCCCAGTGACTTGGAGCCTGAGGCAGGAGGATCGCAAGTTCAAGACAAGCCTTGGCAACTTATCAATAACCTTTCTCAAAATAAAAAGGGATGGAAATGTAGCACAGTAGTAGAGCATCCCTAGGTTTGATCCCCAGTACCAAAAAAAAGAGAAGACAAACAGTTAATACTCGAGTCTGGGTGTCATAGAGGTATGTATTTTGGTATGTTTATATACAGTGTATACTTCCTTATTATAGAAGTTACACACACACACACACACCCATATTCTCATGTTCCCAGAGATAACCACTGCTAACAATTTGTAGGTTATTTTCCCATATCTTTTTTACATAAAATTATTCAATAGTCCAGATTTGCTCTTGACTTTGTTGCCAGAAATTAGTGATTCCTCCATTGATTCTGCCTCTCCACCTTCTCATTTCCCCTAGACCATCTCCCTGCCTCTACTGGAGTTTCTCTTCCATTATCTGAAGTCCCTCTGGTATCCCAATAATTCACTACTTTCAAAAGAAAAGGAGCCTATATTTCCCTTTCGTTCTTCTCACTGGGTAGAATACAGATCCGATTGTGTCTTTGCATTGGACAAAGAGATGGGAGTTTCAAATTAAGGGAGAATAACAAGATATAAGGACACCTGGCCCTTAATCCTTGTGTCCTGCCATGATAGCCCTGGACTACCTCTGATGAGAAAGAACTAAATTTATGTCTTATGTTAACATCTGGACATTTGGTACACCAGCCTAACCTCTATCTTTTTTTTTTTTTTTTTTTTTTTGGCGGTACTGGTGGTTGAACTCAGGGGCATTTTACCTCCAAGCTATACCCCCAGCACTATTTTTTAATCTTTATTTTGAAACAGGGTCTCACTAAGTTGCAGAGGGCCTCACTAGGTAGCTGAGGCTGGCCGCGAACCCAGATCCTCCAGTCTCAGCCTCCCAAATGCTGGTATTACAAGTGTGTGCCACCACACCCGGCTCCTAACCTCTATCTTAATAAATACATTCTTTCACTAAGACAAAATTGTTCTCTACTATTGGTTATCATTGTCACAGTAAGTCTGGCCTTGAAAGTGAGGATGTTGGTTTTTTGTGATATTAATTTATTCCAAGAGAGAATTATAAATTAAATGTCTCTGAGCTTATTTTTTTATTCTCTTGGGACAATCAGATGTTTGGCATAGTGTTTTAGTCAATTTATCATTGCCAGAATGAAATACCCAAGGAAAGATAACTTGCTAAAAAACTAGGTTAATTTAGCTCATGTTTATAGAGGTTTGAGGGCATGGCACTGGCATCAGCTCAGCTCCAGTAAGGGCCTTCTTGGCTGCATCACATCAAGGTAGGAGCAAATTTGGGAGGAAAGAATACATCTTAGGGAAGGAAGTGAGAAAGAAAATCAGTAGTTAGGCTCAGGATTTTATAACAACTTACTCTCAGGAGAACCCACTGTAGGACAATAGCATTCCCTTCCAAGAGTAGGGCCCCCAATAACCTAAGAACACCCTGCTTGGTCTTACCTCTTTTGTTTTTTGCGGTACTGGGGATTGAACTCAGGGGCATTCTACCTCCAAGCTATACCCCCAGCCCTATATTTTATTCTTTATTTTGAAACCGAGTCTCACTAAGTTGTGGAGTGCCTCACTAGGTAGCTGAGGCTGGCCGTGAACCCGGATCCTCCGGTCTCAGCCTCCCGAATGCTAGGATTACAAGCATGTGCCACCACGCCCGGCTCAATTGGTCTTACCTCTTGAAGGTTCCACACCATCATCCACCACCACACTGGAAACAAAACTTCCAATACACAAACATTTGAGGGTACCATATTCAAAACATAGCACCTTGGTCTCAGGTCCATATGCCCCTTCAGAGGTTTATTTGGAAACATGGCTTAGGGCAGAGACTTCTAGTATTATGTTATAGTCTCAAACACTTCTTGCTTTCTGTCTTTTTCCTGTGGAACTGGGTGTTAAGCAGTGCACAGGGACATTCACCTTTGAGATACTCTTCCAGCCCTGTTTTGAAACAGGGTCTCACCAAGTTGTGGAGGGCCTTGCTAAGTTGCTGAGATTAGCTGTGAACCTGTGATCCTCCTGTCTCAGCCTCCCAAGTACTGGGATTACAAACATGTGCCACCGCACCCAGCCAACACTTCTTTTTTTCACTCACACTTCAGTATTTACTAGTTTCTGAGCTACCTTATATGGGCCAGGTAGCCTTTGTAGTAATTGCTTAGTTCTTGAACAAAGGGGAAACAACCAATCAAGACCAGCTTGATCCGAGTTGGCTTTCCATTTTTAGTAAGATCTGAGAATCTGTAATTTTTCTTAGCAATTGTTGGCATCATTGCCTTTCCTAGCTCTATTAAAGGCTTACATTGATATCACCTGAACAATATGAGGAAGCAAAAGAGTCAAAACTAAAGAGCTCTCCTTCATATTTTCCCCAACTCACTGCTGCCACTTGTCACTGCTTATTTTCACCACACACAGGGACCCAACTACCTTCATTTTCTCAAAGATTTTTCCATGTATTATGTGAGTTTAAGTCAACAGGTCAGATCCTGGCCATGCTGGCACTGTGATCTTAGACTTCCATTCTCCAAAACTGTGAGAGATACATTTGTGTTTGTTATAAACAACCCAATATATGGTACTTTATTATAGCATAGTGAAATGAATAAGGTAATATCCTTCAAAATCCTATTTAGAAACCATTATGTCAAGTTATTCTCATTTAACCCATAAGCTATTTGGCTATAGGTTTGCTGTAGACATTTCATACAGTCTGGTTAGACGTCTAGGCCAGCGCAAAGTTAACTAACTCTCTACATTCCATTAGAAAAGATTATCTCAATAAGCTTTCCCCACCCAGCTACATGGTGCCTGATCATTTTGTCAAAGAGATTTGTCTATATGCATGTGTTAGTTTCAAGTTTCTATTGGCTGAAGGGATTTTTTTTCTGTTTAACTGAGCATACTGAAGAGTTAATTATAACATAACATAGGATGGTCAATACACAAGTTCTGAAGTTCAAATCCATGAGAGTCTATTTCTTATCAAGGCTTTCTCCTCAGTGGCCTTGGTCTACTCTGACTCACAGGGGAAAATCATTTGGATATATTATTTACACAGACTGTTTAATGTGTCTGTTCTTAAAAAAGCTGGTCTGTTGTCTTAAAATGACCAATCAGTTTGGTACCTTGCAAGGTTTTTTGTTTTTTATTTTTTTTTTGTAATAGACATTCTAAAATTCTCCCATCGAGGTATGTTTCAACACATGCTTCCTCAGTACCCCCAAAGGCTCAGAACTCATACTGAGAGAAACATTTTTCCAAAAGCCATGTCATACTCCTACTCACCACATAAGCCTCTTTGTTTTCCCTCCTTTCTTCTCACTTATATTTTAATATTTCTCTTTATCTTACCACTTTTCCTACATCATCTTAACTGTTCTTATTTTTGCTTCTCCTAACTGATCTTCTTTTTCATACTTGGTATTTACCATCTTTGGAGTAAGTGCTTAAAGACAATGCCTGCCAGTTTTCATGGACTTCACAGGGGTCCATCGAAGCAGCTGAAGGGCCAGAACCACATCTGATAGAACTTATGTAGAGAATTAAAAGGCTGAATTGTCCCTGAGGCAATAGTTATGCAGAGGAAAGAAAGCTTTTAAGGGAGGTTTGAACAATTGTATGAGCAGTGCGGGAACTGTCCATGGTGCTGAGTTCCCCGACTGAAGGCCTAGAAAATAAAAGAGCAGATAGAGAATGTCAAGCAAATCTCCTCTGACTGCAATTGTAGGTTTACCGCATTGCTTCACTGTTAGTGATACTGGGCTCTTTTTTCATTGTTCCTCCTATGTAAAACACTTCAAATATAGGAAATTAGCTGATGAAACCAAATGACATCAATTTCTGGAGATTAAGATTTCACAGTAACCATCAGGTCATAGAAACTGGAAATTAGAACCTGATGCAGAGACTTCTCAGATATATTTTTCCTTAAATCCCTGAGAGGATAAAAATACATGTTCATAAGTGATTGCAAAATGTATAAATAGTCACTATTGTACCTTTGACTCTTCGTAGACTTTGGGACCATTTATAAAGGGAGGCCTATTTTTTTTTCTGCAAATTTATCTCCCCTTCACTTAGAAGCATGTGTATTTGAGGTAAATTTTAAAATTCATGCCTTAGATTTGTGTCTCTGATTACAGAGGAAGATCATCAAGATCTTGCTCTTCATGAGGTATTTAATACTCAAGAAGTCATTTAAATCACTTTCGAATCTTCCTAAAATCTAACAGGGAGTTGTGCTTATAAGGGACTTAAAAACTGGGAATACTTGCACATTTTATTTTAGTGGAATGTAGAAATCACAAGTACTTTGGAATGGGAGAGAAACTTAGCCTATCTTCTCTGTCAAGAAGAAAGGACCAATGCAATGTCACTTAAGGATGCAGCCTGATCTGGACATGGTATGAGAAATTGTGTGTGTGTGTGTGTGTGTGTGTGTGTGTGTGTGTATCTTCTGTCTTTAATGGAACTGCTTGATATAAGAAGAAGAAAATTAGATATGAGCTCAAATGACCAATTTGTGTGTGTGTGTGTGTGTGTGTGTGTGTGTGTGTGTGTGTGTGTGGTGCTGGGGATTGAACCCAGGGGTATTCTACCTCCAAGCTATACCCCCAGCCCTATTTTTTATTCTTTATTTTGAAACAGTGTCTCACTAAGTTGTGGAGGACCTCATTAAGCAGCTGAGGCTGGCCATGAATCCGGATCCTCTGGTCTTAGCCTGCCAAGTACTGGGATTACAAGTGTGCGCCACCACACCCAGCTAAATGACCAATGTTTGAAACATGTTTTTCCCAGCCATGTGATCTTGAACAAATCAATGAACCTCACTGAACTTCACCTATTCTGCATACTTCATAAATATTGAACACATCAAAAGTGATAATGAGCCTGGGCATATTCCATAAACCCCTGAATGATAGTCCTGGTAATTGTCATTTTTATTAAATCCACACATTTTTGCTTATATTAGAGTTTCAACAAATATTTATACTTATTATTTCAATGATTATTTGTTAAAGTACACAACAAAATATCATGGGAAATGAAGACAGAAACATGAGAAAAGAGATAATTTTTATGTGTAGTGTACAGTTCTTTTTATGCTAAAGTAGAATATCATTAACATAAATTTTTGCTGTTACATACCCTGTTGTGGCTATTTCTTAAAGGGAAAACCTACCAAGGTCTATCTAGAAAACTCTATTTATTTGCTTATTTATTTATTTGCAGCACTGGGGATTGAACCCAGAGGCATTCTACCTCCAAGCTACGCCCCAAGCCCTATTTTTCATTCTTTATTTTGAAACAGGGTCTCACTAAGTTGTGGAGGGCCTCACTAAGTAGCTGAGGCTAGCCACAAACCTGCTATCCTCCTGTCTCAGTCTTCCAAGTACAGGGAATACAAGCATGTGCCACCACACCTGGTTCAAAAACTCAATTTTATAAATGTATCCACATAATACATTTTAACATATTTTGTGGTGAGTTTGTTGAAACTATTGTATTTTTCAAAGACTATACAACTTATTTTCCTTAAAATATATACTACTTATACTAAGGAATACTCTCTATAATTATACAAGAGACATTTTAAAATAAAATATTGACTTTTATATTATATTTTGCTTAAAATTTTAGGTGCCAACATATTTTAGAAATAAGTAAGTCCCTTGTATTTTCTTACTTTTTACAAATGAGGAAGTTTATGTGTTTACCACCACGTGTGAGGATGAATTTTATTCTGGATGTCAAATTTTAAGTGGGATGAATAACAAGGTACAGATAGACTTGGAACATTGACTTGGTAGCTAATGTTTTTCCCTCCACTGGGTGATGAAAATAAAATACTCAAACTGCTCCTTCTGGGCTTTTTACTAATTAACCTAACATCTGTAGGGAAGGGAAACACAGACAAACCTTGTTCATTTTCAGTTCCACAATTAAATTGCTGGTATTTCAGGCCAGAAGCTTATCTTTGGAAATTTGAGAGTAAAGTAACTTCAAATTGACAGAAAATGTTATGCAACTTCTTTGATATTTACACTAAAATGTTCAGAAAAAAAGGGTTTTGGGTAGAGTAGAAACTGCAATTCTAATTTTTCATAATTCCCTACTCTGTTTACTGTGATTTTCTGCATATATGGATGACACAAACAAAGAATCCATGAAAACAAGTTCATTCCTGTAGGATACTTTCTGTTATAAAGCATAGATTAGTGGAGTAATTGCTATGATTGAGGTATGATGCACACAGAGATGGGGGTCGGAACAATGGGTGGGCAGAAATTTCTTAGAAGATCTAGGGAGAGAAAGAAAATGATTCTCTAGACAGAACAACTTGAATGAATAATATAGAGCTGGGTATGGCACTACATCCTTGTAATCCCAGCTATTTGGGAGGCTGAAGGAGGATCAAACAATTGAATACAGCCTGGGCCATATAGTGAGACCCTGTCTCAAAATAAAGAACAAAATGAGCTGGGGATGTAGCTATGTGATAAAACACTCCTTGGTTCAATAACCAGTACCACACAAATAATAATATAGCAAAACATGCTACCACAAAAGGAAGGTGTTAAATTTCCCTCATTCATGGTACTATCAGGAAATATCTGGTGACATAGGCGTATCAGTCATATGGAGATCAGGCAAAGTCACTGGATGACCTGAGACCAGAAGAAAGGAAGCAAAAGAATTATAATAAGAGAAATGAGGCAGATGACAGTTATTTACAAATAAGAATATAGATGAAATGAAAGAATTGGTGAGCAAATGACATGGAATTTACTTTAAAATACCTAATACATTTTTTTATACTGGAGATTGAACCCAGGGGCATTCTACCCCCAAGATATACCCTCGGCACTTTTTATTAGTTTTTGTTTTGAAACAGGGTCTCATTAGGTTGCTGAGAGCCTCACTAGGTTATTGAGGCTGTCCTTGAACCTGCAATCCTCCTGTCTCAACCTCCCAAGTACTGAGATTACAGGTATGTGCCACCAGGCTCAACAATAAACTTTTTAAAGTAGAGAATTGAAATAAATTACTTGCATATGCAGCATGTATAAATCTCAAAATGAATGTGCTGAGCAAAAGAAGTTTTATATAAAAGAATAAGTATAATACTGCATGATTTCCACTTATATTAAGTTCTAAAAGAGGCAAACTATTCTAAGGCAAAAAAAATAACACAAGAAAAGTGGTTGTCTCTTGGGGTGGGGATTCAGGCATGAATTGACTAGAAAGGGGCATAAGAATTGTTTTCTATATCAAGAGGAGCTTGGGCTACGCAGGTATATGCATGTGCCAAAACTCATCAAATAGTGCACTTAAGATTTATGAATTTCACTGTAACTTTTACCTCAAAGTAAAGAACTATAAATAAATGCACTCACTAGAACACTTATTGAAGTGTTTGGAGGAAATAAACTGATCTCTGCAACTTAGTAATACATCAAAATGTAAGAGGGATTGTTGGATGATAGAGGAAGAGATAGATATAAAACAAGTTTAGGAAAGGTTAATTGTACAATCTAGGGGGCTTAGACATATGAGTGTTCACTTTATATTTTTTCAGCTTTTCTGTATATTTGAAAACTTATAATAAAATGTCGGAAAAAGTGAGAGGTGCTAGAAGTAAAATAATGTTAGCAAAAATAACAATGACTAGTGCAGCAATGGGGCAATTAATGGATTCATTATACCATTCTGTTTATTTTTCTATGTATTTTAACTTTTCCATAATCAAAGGTTAAAACAATAATTCATATACACTTGTCTTGTTCCTGTTTTCAGTGGGAATTCTCACAATTTTTTCACATTTAATATGATGTTGGCTATGGCCCTATCGTATATTGCCTTTATGATGTTGAGGTATGTTCCTTCTATTCCAATTCTCTGCAGTGCTTTTAGCATGAATGAGTGTTGGATTTTATCAAATGCTTTTTCAGCATCTATTGAAATGATCATGTGATTTTGTCTTTGGTTCTGTTTATTTGGTGAATTACATGGATGTTGAACCAGCCCTGCATCTCTGGGAATAACCCAACTTGGTCATGGCGTATAATTTTCTTGATGTGGTTTTGAATGCATGTTACTAGTATTTTGTTTAGCAGTTTTGTGTCTATGATCAATGATATAGATCTTTTCTTGATCTGTCTTTATTTGGCTTTGATATTAATGTGATGTTGGCTTCATATAATGTATTTGGCAGGGTCCTGTTTCTTTCTATTTCATGGAAGAGATTGAGGAGTATTGGGATTAGCTCTTCTATAAAGGTTTTATAAAATTCACTTGGTCCTGGGCTCTTGTTTGGTCATAAACTCTTTATTACTGCTTCAATATCTTTGATTATTGGTCAGTTTAAGTTTTATATATCTTTTGGACTTGATTTAGTAAGGTTGTATGTGTCTGGAAATTTGTCAATTTCTTCTAGACTTTCCATTTTGTTGGAGTATAGTTTTTCAAAGTAGTTTCTGATGATCATCTGGATTTCCATAGTGTTGGTGGTAATATCACCTTTTTCATCTCTTATTTTGATAATTTGGGTTGATTCTCTCTTTCTTTTGGTTAGGTTGGCTAGTGGTTTATCTATCTTGTTTATTTTTTCAAGAAACCAGCTTTTGGTTATGTTGATTTTCTGTATTTTTTTATTCTCTACTTCATTAATTTCTGCTCTGATTTTAATAATTTCCTGTCTTCTACTGGCTTTGGGGTTAGACCATTCCTGTTTTTCAAGGGTTTTGAAATGTGTCATTAGGTTATTTATTTGGTGACTTTCTGTTCTTCTTATGTGGGTACTCAGTGCTATGAATTTTTCTCTTTTTGAATTTGCTTGTGCTTGCTTTGTAGCCCAGGATGTGGTCTATTTTAGAGAAGGTTCCATGGGCAGCTAAGAAAAATGTGAATTCAGCTGTAGTTGGGTGAAATATTATGTATGTGTCTATTAGGTCCATATGATTTATGGTATTCTTTAGGTCTGAGGCATCTTTACTGACTTTTTGTCTAGAAGATCAGTCTAGTGATGTGAGAGGAGTGTTCAGTGGCATATGGTTGTAGTCACACTTCTGTGTCTCTTGTAGTGATTATGACCCTGGCCTGATGTCTCTTTCTGTCAGTGCAGGCACCAAGTGCCACTGGTGTCTCTTCCACTGCATACCCAAGTCTCTGAACTCTCCACAGGGACTGTCCCTGTGCCACTCTCTGTTTATGAAGGCGGCAAGTATCACTGGGGCTGGACCCAGTGTAAGCCTGGGGTTCCGCACTTTCCACAGTCTTATGCATCTCTCTCTCTGCCTATGCAGGTGGCAGATGTATAGCATAATCACAGGGCATTCTCCGGGGGCCCTGTAATGTCTCTGTGCCCTGTGTGCTCTGGGCACCTTTCGAGCTTCTGTTTCTATCCATCCACTACAGGGGTGAGCCACAAACTCTCAACCCTTGTGAGTCTATCATTTGCCACAAGAGCCCCTACAGCCATGCTGTTAACCTTCAATTGAGCACTGCTTTGGCTGTGAAGGGAGAGGTGAGCTGAGGTGTTTCTGCTGTCTATTCCAGCCTGGTGTCTGGGCTTTTGGGTCTCTGTCAAACATGTGGGAAGATGCAGCCCACTTAGGATGTCTGTAACCACTTACTTCACATCTAGTCTTGGGCTTTGTAGGAGGTCTTTAGATGCCACTGTGCTATTTGTCCTGGAACTGCTGTAATGGGTTAAGATGGCAAGGCTAACTGCTGGTGCTTATTTGGCATGCTGCAGGACCCTTTGCTTTTCCCTGTTCTGCTTTTTTTCCCCACTGTGGTTCAATTTTTCATTGCTTTGTTCAATTTTCCACTGCATTTTTCTTCTGTCAAGAAGCTGCTTTTATGGCAATTGTGTTTCGAGTTTTACAGCCCCTGAGTTGAGCTGTTTCTCTCAGTCACCAGCTTGCCAATCCCACACAAACTCTTGAACTACATGAAAGAACATGGTGGACACTGGACCCAAAACGAAAGCTTTCTATAGTTATCCCCACTCCAAACTTAGCATTGTCTCTGATGTCCAGGTAACATGTAAATATGTTACTGAACTGATTGATTTCACAAATCCTAATTCTCCTAACTGGCCCTGATACTTGTAGCTCCTATGCTATAGATTCTCATTACAAATACTCCCTTTCATCAATGCTGCTCTCATAAAACTACCATTAAGCCAGGCATGGTGGCAATGCATGCCTGTAATCCTAGTACTAAGACAGAAGGATCACAGGATCAAGACCAGACTCAGTAAGTGTTAGAGAGACTTTCAACAACCTAATGAGATCCTATTTCAGAACAGAAAATAAAAAGGGTACCAGGTGTTGTAACACACATCTGTAATTCCAGAACTTGGGAGACTGAGACAGGAGGATCGCAGGTTTGAGGTTAGCCTCAGCAATTTAGTTAGACTCAGCAACCTAGCAAGACTCTGTTTTAAAACAAAAAATAAAAAGGGCTGGGGGTGTAGCTCAGAGGTAGAATGCCACTGGGTTCAATCTCCAGTAAGACACACACACACACACACATACACACATACACACATACACACACACACACACACACACACACGTAGGGGTATAGCTCTGAGGTAGAACCCTAGGTCCAATCCCTAGTACCACAAACAAACAAAAAAACACCATTAACATTATACTTTCCTGGATTTCTGTCTGAGTGTACTTTTCTCCATTTCCCCTTCATTTTATGGCAGAATTAGATGGTATTACCAAAACTATAGGACTAATATGAAAATGGGCAGATAAAGAAGGTCTCTGCAGTTATTGTAGAATTTTTATTGAAGGTATTGCTCATTACATTGTTCAAAGTTCCCAATACATATATTTAGTTTCTCTCAGACCTATTAGCTTGGAGATGGTTGATCTCTCTTGATAATTTGATATGTCTCTTTTTGTTAGATAGCTGTGCAACCATTACATTTCCCTTTTTACCTTGGTTTCCAGGAAACTTAAAAGTCATTTGACTTATTAAACACTAGCCTTCCTTGGCTCTGTTCTGTGTTCTAATTATTTCATTCCTGTCTTTTTCATCTCCATACCAACCCTTGTTCCCATTACTTGATACTTCTCTAATTATAGATTTTGTGACTTCATAGTATCTAAGTTTTTGAAAATTGCTCTAGATTGGAAGTAGGTAGAGAATACATAATAAATAATTTATACAAAATCACCAATGCTGTTAATAAACTATATTACTCCAGCTCAAATTTTAGTGTAGTTATACCTAAGTATATTTTAACAAAGAATGAGTTTAGTGGATTTTTTGAGAAAAAAAGTCCTTTGTTACATTAGGAAGTCATCACGAAGTAACTGAGAGAGAAAAACACACACACACACACAAACTCTAGAGTGATTTTATTTTATTTTAAAAAACCAAGGCCAACTTTCAACATTCCATGTTGTCTATCCACTCTCTTGAATGTACATGGGTTTTGAATTTCTCATCACAATGGTCAGAGTGATCACTGATGCGGAAACAGATCTCACTCCTCTCAACTGGTTTTGTCAGACAGAAAATGAATCTAGGTCAGCTCTCTAGGAGATAGTGCTGTATCTCTGTGGATTAGAGAGGGAAAGCTCAACAATATGACAGAAAAATTCAACTGTCAGAGTTAAACTAAATATCTTTTAACTTCATCATATTTTCATAAGTGTATATTCCCTAAGAGAAGAGAAAGAAGACCTCTTTATCACAGTTCACCTGGGGTAATTCATGCTTCCTAAACATATAATCACTACGAGGTATGATTGACCCTTTGAATAAATATTCAGAAGTAAAAAAGAATTTTTAAATTAAAAAATATGAAGAACATAGAATAAAATGACTGAATAATTATCTCATTTAGGGTTAAAGAATGTATTCTAACCTGAAAAGTAACCAAAAAAGGCAAGTAAATATTTCAATATATATGTCTACATAAGAGTGTAAGACTTCTATTTATGAAAATTAGAAATAAAAACAACAAGCTGGAAATATTACATATGGGAAATGTGAGTGACAAAGACTAAAATCCTTAATCTATACAGAGTTCATAGGAATTAAAATCATTTGTTTTCTTTTTTTTTTTTTTTCGGTACTAGGGATTGAACTCAGGGGAGTTCTACCTCCGAGCTATACCCCCAGCCCTATTTTTTATTCTTTATTTTGAAACCGGGTCTCACTAAGTTGTGGAGTGCCTCACTAGGTAGCTGAGGCTGGCCTCGAACCCGGATCCTCCGGTCTCAGCCTCCCAAATGCTGGGATTACAAGCGTGCGCCACCACGCCCGGCTAATTAAAATCATTTGGATAAATGAACAAAATAGCATGATCAGAAATTTTTTCCAATAAGAAAATAAAAATTGGCAATAAATATGTGAAAAATAGTCCACTTTATAGACAATAAAAATGTAAAGTAAAGCAATAAAATTTGCTTTATGTCTTTAAAAATATCCCAGATTTTAAAATAAACAGATTCTTAGTGTTGTTGAAGGTGCCGTGAAGAATCTCTCTCATTCACTGTAGCCAGAAGAAATGATGCCTTCTTCAAATGAAATGAAGGACAGTTTGATATATTTCAAGTGTCTTAAACATATTAATGATCTTTTACTTGACAATTCTATTTCTAGGTCTATATCCTAGAAAAATACCTAGAAATTTGCATATGTAAATAAAGCTTTATGCCCTCAAATGTTCATCTCACTCCAGTTAGAATGGCAACCATCACGAATACAAATAATAATAAAAGCTGTTAAGAATGTGAGGGATAAGAAACACTTATACACTGTTAGTGGGATTGTAACTTAGTACAACCACTATGGAGATCAGTATGGAGGTTCTTCAAAAGACTAGGGATAGAATCACCATGTGATCCATCTATACCGCTCCTCAGTATCTTTCCAAAAGAATTAAAGCCAGCATACTATAGCAATACATGTATACCTGTGTTTATAGCAGTACATTTCATAATATCCAAGTTATGGAACCAACCTAGGTTCTCATTAACAGAGGAATGGATAAAGAAAATGTGTTATATATATACAATGGAGTTTTACTCACTCCCCCCCCCCCAAAATGAAATTATGTCATTTGTAGGAAAATGAATAAAACTGGAGAACAACATGTTAAATGAGATAAACAAGTCTCAGAAAGTTAAGGGTCACATGTTTTCTCTCATATTTTGAAGCTAGAGATGAAAAAGGAAATAATATGAATCTCATGAAAATAGAGAGCAATAGAGTAATGAAAAGGGGACAGGGGATGGAGGAAGGAAAGGAAAAGGGAGGTATGGGAACTGAAGCAAACCAAATTATGCTATGTGCATGTATGAATATATCACAATGAATCTAACTATTGTGTATAATTACAATGTTCTAATAAAATTTTAATAAGTAAAAAATAAAAAGTCAATTTCTCTTTGAGCTGGGTTACTAAAATAATAAAATTCCTCTCAAATTTATATTGCTTTCATAATACTGTGGTATACACTAGAACAATGTCCTCTTAATTCTTGCTTCTTGATTATGAATTTCCAATATATGAAGTCTAATTGGATACTGAGAGGATAGGAAAAAACACTATAAGTAATATGAAAGTGTTCTTGAAACTTTTAAAATAATAGAATGCCCCTTAAATAAAATATGCGTAGCAAGACATTCCAAGGAGAAAAAAGTGGTTTTCCTTTATAAATTTGAGTTCTGGAAGCTGAAAAGGATTTTAACTTTCACTTAAATGCATGGCTTATAATTATAATATGGTGGTATTTTGGCAAGTTAACTTTTGCTGTGTAACAAACCACCCCAAAGCAAAATGACTTAGAACAATAATCATTTCCTTAGTTGACAGTTGGCAATTTGCGCTGGGCTTAGCTGAGCAATGAATGCTTCTGGTCTCATGCTTAGTTACATGTCTAAAATTAGTTAACAGTTAGAGGGAGGCTGGTCTAGGATGGCCTGAGCTTGCCTAATTTGCCTCTATTCCATGTGGTTTACCCTCCCCCATCAAGATAGACCAGGCTTGCCCTCATGATACAGGCTCAAGTTCAAGAGGGAGAGCAGAAGCATGAACATTTGTGGCCTAGGCTCAGAATTGACAAAATGTCATTTCTGTTTCATCTTAGTGACCAAAGAAAGTCCCACTGCAAGCTCAATTTCAGAAGGAAGGGAAATAGACTCTATCTCTTGATAGGAAGAGCTGTAAAATCTCACTTTGAGGATACCAAGAGAGTAAGAAATTGAATCTTTTTGTAATCTGCCATCTTGGTTTATGGCATCTAGGCACAGACACTCAATTTTACTCATAAGTATGATTAAGTAAGTTTAAATATCTGACATCTAGGAAACAGATTTTTTTTCCTGTAATCTATAGCAAAAATAGAATTATGAATTTTTCTAAATGTCAAATAGGTCATTATATTCAACAAAGAAATTGAGTGTTTTCTACCAAAATCTCTCTTTACAAGCCTAATTTGCTTCTTATAAAAACAGTAATTGGAAAGCTTTCTCTTTAGTTTATTTTATAATTGCATCTCTTTTAAAATCAAAGCAGTACTTGCACATGGTTTAAAAGGTAAAGTAGTATTAGAGGTTTTTAACAAAATAGAGTACAACCTTATTTCACACCTCCTTCCCCAACCCATAAGCACACACTTCCTAGAAGCAACCTCTTCACACTTGTTTTTCTGTGCTGTCCTTAGTAACAATATGTATAAAATTTTTTTAAAATTCATTTGTTAGAAATTCTATATTGTGGTATGCAGAATAATGGGCTCACAAAAATGTCCATGTCCTAATCTCTAGAATCTGTGAATATCTTACCTTACATGGCAAAAGAGATTTTGCAGATGTGATTAAGTTTAGAGATCTTGAGATGGGAAGATTATCCTGAATTATATGGGTGTGTTTAATCTAATTAGATGAATCTTTAAAAGTAGAAGAGGATATCACAGAGATGAGACTCTCATCGTCTCACTTCATGACTTTCTTCTTCTCATTCTGCCCAGCCCTCATCACTGCTGGCTTTAAAGATAGAGAAAGGGGACCAGGAGCCAAGGAATGTGGTGACCTGGAAGCTGGAAGTAGACCTCATTTTACAGTCAGCAAGAAGACAGGGACTATGAGGAAGTTAATTCTGCCAATAACCTGAATGAACAGGATATAGATTCTTATCTAGAGCATCCAGAAGGAAATGTAGCCTGTTAATACCTGAATTTTAGTTCAGTGAGACACATTCTGGACTTCTGCTCTCAGAACTGTAAGATAACAAATATATGTTATTTTTTGTGTTAAATTTGTTAGAAGCACACGCCTGTGATCCTGAGACAGGAGAATTGCAGGTTCGAAGTCAGGCTTGGCAACTTAGTGAGGCTCTCAGCAACCTAGCAAGACCTTGTTTCCAAGTAAGAAATTTTAAAAATCAGACTAAAGGTGTAGTTTGGAGTTAGTACCACACACACATATACACACACACAGAGACACACAAAATTGTTACAGTGGCAAAAGAAAACTCATGCAGATTTGACATCTGTCTAAAATAGATAAGGATTTTAGCTCTTTTATATTATGCATTGTCTTCTCTCCTGCTTGCATGATAGTTATATCACAATTTTAGTTAAATTTATATTTTGTATTTTAAAAATTATTCTGATATTATACAGAATGTTCTCACCTGAGCCAAGAAATATGCTATTATAATTATGATTCCTTGCATGTATAACTCATTTGTTTTCATATTCTACTCCCCCATTTTTCTGGCATTAGTAATTGCTTAATTTACTCAGTTTTCATTGAACCTTTGGTTTTTAACAATAGCACTGTGAAATGAAAAAGCTCTCTCTTAAAACAAAAATGTCTAAGGTCTGGCATTAGACACTAAGAACATGGACAATTGAGGCAATGCATCTTCCTGTCAACATGTGTCATTGTATCCTGCATAGTAATCATTATGATGGACTTAGAGTTCTAGGCAAGTAAATTTTAGTTATTATATTTTAGTTATTATAATACATAATTTGATATTACCATATAGAACCATTCAAAAATCCCCTTTGAAACCAATCTGACATGCCAGTGAGATTACATAGATTTTTTGAAATGAGAAAAAGTTATGTGATTTTTAATGATTTACAAAAAAACCTTCTGGGTTTCTTTTAAACTAAATAGTATTACTTCAAGTTAAATAATTATACTGGACTCCACATGTGAATCATTTTGCTTGCTGGATGGACCCTTTATTCTTGGTGTTTTCGGGTTTAACATAAATAACATGCTTGAACTAGAGAACTATTTTAGTAATAAAATGTATGGGTAGCATAATCACATTGGTTAAATAATTTATTTTAGTAGACATAAAAGGTCATCCATTCTGGATTTTTTTTCGGTACTGGGGATGGAACTCAGGGGCATTCTACCTCTGAGCTATACCCCAGCCCTATTTTTTATTCTTTAGTTTGAAACAGGGTCTCACTAAGTTGCAGAGTGCCTCACTAGGTAACTGAGGCTGGCCGCAAACCCGGATCCTCCGGTCTCAGCCTCCCAAATGCTGGGATTACAAGCGTGCGCCACCATGCCCGGCTCCATTCTGGAATTTAATAGCAATAACTGAATAGTGTACTCATTACAACTTGAAAATTTATCTCATGCTACCTTTTGCTTAAATGCTCATCTAAACATTTCCTGGTACTTAGGCAATTTCCCTTCATCTTAACTATTTTTAAACATGCAATATCTATGGTGCCATTTTCACTCATTATCAATTTCATTATTATTGAACACATAAGAATCATCAAATGCATTTTTAGGTCAGAAAGTAGGATATCTGCATTCCAGAGACTTCTAATATTTACAAGGAATACTGTTACATAAATCAACATATCAAAGTAATACACCACTAACATATAAAAGATAGTTTTAAAAATATTACATCTGATTAAAAGAAAGAATGTGTGCATCATAAAAGAGTCATGGAGTTATGGAATATGATGATGCTTTTTAGAATGAGTGAGTGTTCAGAGACAGGCTAGAGATACACAGTGAAGCAGAGGATAAGGCTGGGAAGTTAAGCAGGGCAAAGCATAAAGTTTTTAGACCATGTTTAAAAGATTGGATTATTATCTGATAGTATTTAGGGACCCACTGGATTTTTGTTAGGCTGAATAGTATCATAATCAGGTTGATTTTTTCAAAAAACTGTTCTAGTCTGGTAGCTTTGTGTTGGATAAGTTGAAGATAAGAATGAATGGAAACAATTGCCAAACTATGGAACCAGCCAAGATGTCCATCAACAGATGAATGGATTGCAAAACTATGGGATATATACACAATGGAATTTTACTCAGCCATAAAGAAGAACAAAATCATGTTATTTGCAGGGAAATGGATGCAACTGGAAAACATTATGCTAAGTGAGATTAGTCAGTCACAAAAAGCAAAAAATCGAATGCTCTCCCTAATATGTGGAAGCTAGGGAGAAAATGGGACATAAGAGGGATCCCAGATGAAGAAGGAGAATCCTTAGATGAACAACGAATTTGACTTAACGGAAGGTGATGGAGGGAGGGGGGACACCCTAATGTTCATGATGTACTTTCATGAACACATCAAAGTCAATCACTAAACTGACCTTGAGAAGGAGGGAGGAGGAGGGAATGGGGCGGGAATTGGGGAAGGGTTAAATGAGAAATGTGTGCATGTATGCCTTTATCAGCTTGTACCTAACAAAGATGTATGATTACAGTGTACCAATTTTAAAAAAAAAGAAAAAAGAAACCCAACAAGGAGGTGGTAGCAAGAGGCCACTTGAGGGCTAATGAAGGCCTGAACTAAGGAAGGAGACAGATTTAGAGACAACAGTAGTTTGGATAAACACTGTGGATTAAAAATTGTGGAACATGGTGAGTTCAGCAATTTGGACTAGATATTATGTATAATTCAATACATTCAATTAGGTATGCACATTTTGTGTCATTATCAGCTCTGATTTTTTCCCTTCATTTTTCATTCTTCTTCCCTTTCATTATTCACTGTTTTGTTTCCATCTCTGGTTTTAGATTCCTCTAATTTCACCTTAATATTGGCTACATTTTTGGCTGCATACTTAGTCACCTGGGGAGCTTTAAAAAGCACTATTACTTGAGATTCTAAGTTTTCTGGGGTGTGATCTAAACATTGAGATTATAAATAAATCTCTAGGTAATTCAAAGTGCAGTGAAATCTTCTAAGCACTAATAAAAGTTATTGGTTGTGATAGAAACAAAGGTCTTGCAAGTACTACCATTCATTGTTATGGTTCTTCCAGCTCATTCATCACTTGGCAAAGGTCTTCACAGCTCATCTTATATTCTTTTACTATATGATCTCTTTTTGTCTGTTCCCTCAATTTCTGGTCTGGCCCTCTGATAAGTCAGTCAGATGCAAGAATGAAAACGAATTGTGACTGAGTCAGAAAGAGAATTTAGTTTTAAAGGATATCAGAATTTTCTAGGAGAGTCAGAAAAGCAACTTTGGAATCAAAATCAATGCTCAAAATAAAATTTCATAGCTGGACTTGTGAAAATATAATTATTGCTGTAATATATTGCTGATATAATTACTGCTGTCACTAAACTCAGATACAACAGATTGCATAGCTGACATTAGAAATGCTGGACACTATACTACATCTATTACTGAAAAATGGTGTAACGTTCTTTGTGCTTGAATGAACTGCTTATAGGCCTTGCTCCTTTATCCATTAGTTTCAGAGTCTGGGAGAAATGCAACTGATTGGAAAGCAAGTGGCCATACGTCAGCAGTAAAGAAAACTGGGAAAGTAAATGATATTTTACTTCTATAGTATAGGAAAATCAGTGGTAGTGCTTATGTGTAGGGTTTTACCATATATGGAAAGGAATTTTGGGTCTCTTCAGAAAAGATAAAAAGATGACGAATAGTTATTACTACCCTTCACATTGTTGCCTGGGTATTCTAGTACACCCAATTTCTATACAATTATATTCTTAAAACCTAGCAGCATGAATAAGCAATCTTTTCATCATTCATTCAATACTTATTTGGTATCTCTTGTAACATATGCCTACATTTCCCCTTTTGTTTCCCTATTAAAACATGTATAGGTTATGATTATAATACCCTATAACTCTTCACTGACTTTGTTTATATGGGGGAAGTTATCTTTCTTCTAGGCTTCATATCCTCAGCTCTAGTACAATGTCTATTGAATAACCCAGTGAATAAATGTGCCAGGCTTTGGTATAGGAATATTTATTGCTTAAAGGTTTGAACTCTTTTCTCAAGGACTTCAGTTTAGTCTTTGATGTCAATGGTTGAGTACCATAATTGGCCCTGATTCTTCACCTGTCTCTGCATCTAATTTCTTTGTTGTGTGATTTTCTATTATGTTTCTTTTTCCCACTTAACTTTGCACTTATCCATGGTACTTGCTTTGGCCAGTAAATGGAACAGACATAATAGATCTGAATTTAGGCTTTCAGAGATAATATATACTTCAACTTGATCTTCTGTGCCTCTACCATTTTGTTATAAGTATGTGCCCCTAAGCCCAGGTATGGTGGCACGTACCTGTAATTCCAGAGACTCTAGAGACTGAGTCAGGAGGATCCCAAATTGATGGCCAGCCTGGGCAATTTAAGACCTTATCTCAAAAAATAAAAAGGTTGGGGATATAACTCAGTGGAAGAGCACCCCTGAGTTCAATCACCAGTACTACGGGAAAAAAAGAAGTACAAACTCCAAACTAGCCACTGATCTAGAGAAGACAAAAGAGGATTAGAGCAGAACCACCTCAGTGAAATGTGGATCTTTCAGTTTGGGGGTCACTGGTTATATAGCCCTATTGTGGGTATAGATGATTATAATTTAGATAATGATGAGGTGGTAGGGAACTTTAAGATGAGGACTTATTATTAATTAATTATTTATTACTCATTTATTTTTGTGGTAGTTGGTTAAACTATTTAAAGAAAAATAATTTAATGTAAATAATTAAGTCAAACAATAGAGTCAATGAAGATCTTAGTTCACTTTCCCTACTCAACTGACATGCAAAAGAACAACTCTAAACATATTATGTTGATACTCTTAGGATACATCTTAAATTGATTATTTCTTCTTTTTTATTCCTGTATTCAATCCCCAGTGCGTCCAGAACCTACTACTAAGCTACATCCCCAACCCCTTTTTAATTTTATTTTAAGGCACAGTCTTGCCAAGTTACCCAACCTAACCTCAATCTTTCAATCCTCCTACCTCAGCCTTCTGAGTAGCTAGGATTACAGGTAGCAGACACTACACATAGCTCTAAAGTAGTTATTTCTTCTCACATTTGATTTCTAATTATTTATCTCTTGCTCCAATTTAATTTTATTTAGTAAAGGTGGGTTTTACTACTGTGAATTTCATTTTGGCTTTGTTTTCTCCCCTTGCCAATGTTGTTGTACAATACCATTTATAAAGACAAGTTGTTAACATTATGTTACAACAATAACAAGTGCATTTCTCTTTCTGAACATTACAATTCAGATGTTCTGTTTTTAAAATAAAGGTTCATGCTTTGATGGGTATTCCATTTGCATTTGTCTCTTTCAACTTTTCTTAAATGGAAATAAAATTGTCAATCAAAACAACAATATTAGAGGTGAATTTTAGGCAAAGAATTTGTAAAAGCAAACATTCACAGAAGAAGACAAAGAGGAAATACTATTGTTACATTTTTAAAATAATAAGTCACTAATGACTATCTATTGCTTGATATGTGGACATCATTAAATTGGTTACTTCATAAATATCTTCTCATTTAAAGTAATCTGGAAATAATATATTTTTGTGGTACTGGGGATTGAACCCAGGGGCACTCTACCTCTGAGCTACATCCCCAGCCCTTTTTATTTTTTCATTTTGAAGCAGCATCTTGCAACGCAGATGTAGATGCAGATGTGCTCTGGCCTAGAACCTGCAATCCTCCTGTCTCAGCCTCACAAGTAATGGGACTATAGGCATGTGCCACCAACCTCAACTCAAAATCTCTATATTTTTTTGATATGAGTATATTTTTATGTGGAAAGAATTCACCCAAATCCAAAGAGACCTGGATTTAAGGTCGGGCATAGGACACTAACCATTAATAAGATCTTCAACAAGCTTTTCCATTTCTTAGTGCAACATATCTTCAAACTTTTGTATTATACAATTCACTTTTAAAACCCTTCAAATACCAAGATCTCTTCCATAAAAGCTGGGAACCCCAAGAAACTGACCCTAAGACAAAATTTCAAGTGCAGGTAGTGTATTTGAGATGTGATCCCAAGAAACATTGTTAGAGGAGCAGGCAAGTGAGACAGGGAAGGAAAGAAAGTCATTATGGAGTTGGTTATCACAGCTGTCACCATTGTGAGAAACTGGAATTTAATCCCTCTGAGAGACTCTGGGTACTAGCATAACAGCATGCTTCATAGTTATCTCAGCTGAAGTGTAACTCCTTGTCCAATCTCAGGTGAAGTGCTATTTCTATCTATCATACTTCTGGCTCATTGTTGAGTAGGCCAATTACTTCCATGACCATTCAACCAGTCCTTAGGTAGAGCCATGTTTTTGTTTTGTTTTGTTTGTTTGTTTTGCCATAAAGCTGCCTTTGACAATGTGTGAAGATGAGAGCTGAGTAGATAAGAGCAAGGCACCATAAGGTGTGCTGTATCTTCTAACAAAGATGTATATTCAAATGGCAAAATGGACATTAGTCACTTTTTACTGTCCAGGAACTGAGCCACCATCCTATATTTAAGCAGTTCCTTGCCACATGAGTTTTGGGAAAGAGCAGAGCCTACCTTCTAGCATGTAAGCTGAAAAGGGCAGTTACTTGTTTTTCAAGTCTCCCTTGCAGTTAGAATTTTATCAAACATTTTTTCTACTTGAAGTTTTGAACCTAGAGCAAGTGACCCAAAGAAGCTAGGGTAATGAAACACTTAATTTTGTGGCATTGGACAATGATGGTGGCAGCAGTCTTCAAAGCAACTGTGGCAAAAGTGGAGGTCAGTGGTGATGCCCAGTATTTAGAACTTCCAGTAGCAGTGATATAGGTTTCTGAGAACAGTGTTTAACAGTGAACATAGTAGTGTCTTTACAAGACACTTCCTTAGCCTTCCTCAGCTCTCTTAATTTTCTGTGCCTTATTCTTCTGTCTTTCTAGAAATTTTGTAAGTTACTGTTATCTTGCCAATACATTTGATATTTGATTAAATGATAAGGGGTCAATTTCTATTTCTTTCAACTGAAAATCTTAACTGATACAACAGATTTGGGGTGTGGCCATGCAACTACTATTTTTAACAGCCTGTCAAACTAAAGCAAACTTCAAGAACACTATTCTGGTTTCTGTTTCTTCAAAGGAAAATAAGTATAACAACATATGCTCTGTATAGCACTTGTGATGTTCAAATAAACTAATTACCAGAGAGGAGCTTCAAAAGCATGAATAAGATGATTTCACATTTGAAGGCATCAACTAAATGATGATTTTGGAGTAATTTTCCACTCAAAATGAATGGATTTCATTAAACCATTTCAAATAACTTGTAAGAAATCTATTTAAATACTGATATCTTTGGATACCTAGCTTCCAAATTTGGAAGCAATGAACCTGTGGTTCATTTATTGATTATAAAAATGGCCACAATCATTCACCCTTTCCTTTATCCAGGCTCTTTATAATGGGATTTTTGGCTCCTACCATCAAGATCCAGAACCTAGTTTTTTTATCCTTTGTTCTGAGTTGGGTACCTTACTTTGGCTGATAGAATGTGATGGAAATGGCAGTGTGTCTATTTTTGAGCTTCTGAAAAGTTTTTGCTATTTCATCTCTTCTCTTGGAACTCTACTAGCTAATATGTGAACTAGCAGAAATTTACTAGAAGATGAGAGATCACTTAGAGAAGAACTCAGATACCCCAAACATAGTTAGCCAACCCTTAGAAGCAGAGATGCCTAGCTGTCCAGGTTAAATTGCTGACTCACAGAAATTTTAGTTAAATCAATTAAATGTTTGTTGTTTTAAGCCATTGTGTTTTGTAGTGGTTTATTATGTAATAATAAATAGCTGATAATATACTCCATATACTTCTGGGTCCTATCCAAGCTCTGAGACCATTTGTGCCCATGGCCCATGGGGGCGTTGATTAAGGAAATCCTTGGCCTGTTTAAGACACTCAATGTCATATAGTAAATATATATAGTAGCTTTGCTGCTGTCTTACTCTGGCTTATATCCACATTTTAAGTAACTGGGTTCTTGACTTCTCACTCTCTGCCTGGTACTAAGTTCTCTGCCCAGTACCCCATCACATCTTAATGATTAGGTATTTGTTAAAAATGTCCTAAATATGTTTTCTGCAAAATATAAAGTGGCTAACTTTCAAAATCAATATTCACCTAAAGATAAATATCACCATCATATTCCTCTTAGGATTTAAATTAATTATTACAATTATAAATTTATAATTTTATCAATAAAAATTAAAGTTTTAAGTCAAGCATGGTGGCAAATGCCTGTAATCCCAGCACTTGGAAGGACAAGACAGGAAGATCACAAGTTTGAGGACAGCCTTAGCAACTTAGCAAGATCCTCAGCAACTTAGAAAGACCCTACTTAAAAAAAAATAAGATAAGGATTGGAGTGATAGCTCAGAGGTAGGAAAATTTAAACTGATTAATAGCAATCAAAGAGATTGAAGCACCAATGGAGAGCCTACTATCAAAGAAAAGCCCAGGTCCAGATGGTTTCCCAGGCAAATTTTATAAAACCTTTATAGAAGAGCTAATCCCAATATTTCTCACTATATTCCATGAAATAGAAAGAAATGGGACTCTCCCAAACACATCCTATGAGGCCAAAATCACATTAATGCCAAAAACAAAGACAGCTCAAGAAAAGAAAACAACAGGCCAATATCATTGATGAACTTAGACATAAAACTTCTAAACAAAATACTAGCAACACACATTCAAAGCCATATCAAGAAAATATACTCCATGACCAAGTCCAGTTCATCCCAGGGATGCAGGGCTGATTCAACATACGAAAAACAATCCATGTAACTCACCACATAAATAGAACCAAAGAGAAAAATCACATGATCATCTCAATAGACACTGAAAAAGCATTTGATAAAATCTAACACGATAGAGAATTGGAATAGAAGGAACATACCTCAACATTATCAATATACAATAGACCCACAGCCAATATCATATTAAATGGGGAAGAACTGCGAGAGTTCCCACTAAAAACAGGAACAAGATAAGGATGTCCTTTATCACCACTTCTGTTCAATATAGTATTTGAGACTCTAACCAGAGCAATAAGGCAAAGAAGGAAATCAAAGGAGTACAAATAGAAAAAGAAGAACTAAAACTATCCCTATTTGCAGATGACATGGTACTATACTTAGAAGACTGAACAAACTCAACCAAGAGACTTATAGAACTGATCAAAAAATTCAACAAAGTGTCTGGATACAAAATCAATCTTAAAAACTCAGAAGTTTTTCTGTATGCCAACCATAAATCCACTGAAAAAAATCCAGAAAACATTTCCACTTACAATATCCCCCAAAACTATAAAATACTTAGGAATAAACCTAACCAATGAGGTAAAAGACCTCTACAAGGAAAATTATAAAACAATGAAGAAGATCTTAGAAGATAGAAGGACCTCCTATGCTCTTGGATAGGCAGAATAAATATCATCAAAATGGCCATCCTCCCAAAAGTGATCTACAGATTCAATGTGATACCCATTAAATTACCAAGGTCATTCCTCACAGACATAGAAAAATCAGTCCTTAAATTCATTTAGAACGACAACAACAAAAAAAACCAGAAAAGCCAAAGTAGTTCTTAGCAACAAGAACCACACAGGAGGCATCACAATACCTGGCTTCAAACTATATTACTAAGCCATAGTAATAAAAACGGCATGATATTGGCACAAAAACAGACACATAAACCAATGGAGCAGAATAGAAAACCCAGAAACAAATCCACACACTTGATTTTTGCCAATTGATTTTTGACAAAGGAGCCAAAAACATACACTAGAAAAGAGCCTCTTCAACAAATTGGTGTTGGCAAAACTGGTTAACCATATGCAGAAAAATAGAAATAAACTCCCCTTTCTCACCCTGAACAAGAGTCAATTCAAGATGGACCAAAGACCTGGAAGTCAGACCAGAACCTTGCAGCTATTTGAAGAGGTCATAGGTCCAACACTTCAACACATAGACACAGGTAAAAACTTTCTCAACAAGACCCCAAAAGCACAAGAAATTCAAAGGAAGATCAATACGTGGCATTAAATGGAAGAACTTCTGTGAAGCAAAGGAAACTATCAAGAACCTAAACAGAGAGCCAACAGAATGGGAGAAAATTTTCGCCAACTACTCCTCTTATAGAGGACTAATATCTAGAATATACAGAGAACTCAAGAAGTTCGCCACCAAAAAAAAAAAAAAAAAAAAAAAAAAAAAAAAAAAAAAAAAAAAAAAAAAAAAAAAAAAAAAAAAAAAAAAAAAAAAAAAAAAAAAAAAAAAAAAAAAAAAAAAAAAAAAAAAAAAAAAAAAAAAAAAAAAAAAAAAAAAAAAAAAAAAAAAAAAAAAAAAAAAAAAAAAAAAAAAAAAAAAAAAAAAAAAAAAA
>PVLC010002446.1:6836-34730 GCA_004027655.1 Graphiurus murinus | reverse complement strand
TAACCCAATCGAAAAATTTGCAATGAACTCAATAGACATGTCACAAAAGAAGAAATACAAATGGCCAATAAATGTATGAAAATATGTTCAACATCATTAGCAATCAGAGAGATGGAAATCAAAACTACCCTGAGATTTCATCTAACCCTAATTAGAATGACAACCATTAAGAACACAAACAACAACAAATGCTGGTGAGGGTGTGGAGAAGTAGGAACTCTAATACATTGTTGATGGGATTGCAAATTAGTGCAACCACTTTGGAAAACAGTATGGAGGATCCACAGATAAATGGGAATGAACCTACCATATGACCCAGCTATACCAGTCCTGAGTATCTACCCAAAAGAATGGAAACCAAACCACCAGAGCAATGCATATCTATCTTTAGAGTGGCACAATTCACAATTGCCAAACTATGGAGCCAGCCAAGATGTCCATCAACAGATGAATGGATTACAAAACTATGGGATATGTACACAGTGGAATTTTACTCAGCCATAAAGAAGAACAAAATTATGTTATTTGCAGGGAAATGGATGGAACTGGAGAACATTATGCTAAGTGAGACTAGTCAGTCACAAAAATTGAAAAATTGGATGTTCTCCCTAATATGCGGAAGCTAGAGAGAAAATAGAACATAGGAGAGATTCCAGGCAAAAGAGGAGAAACCTTAGATGAGTGAAGAAGGTGACCTAACTGAGGGAACTAGGACAGGGGAAGAAGGAAACACCTCAATGGACATGATGTACATACACAAATTTATCAATCACTATGCTGAGCAAGGGAAGGAGGGAAGGAAGGGAATGGGGGAGGGCTAAATGAGTGCTGTGTGAATGTATGCCTCTACCACACTGAACTTCAAGATGTATGATTATAATGCACCAATAAAATTGCTTCTAAACCTTGACTCTGGATTATAGCAAAATAGCTAGCTTTGGAAGAAAGTAATTGGCTTTCAAGATAAAAAAATTCCATGAATTTCCATCTGCATTTTTGCTTTTATTGCCTGCATACAACTCCCTGTGTCTTGACCGGAAAGGAATGAGAGAAGTGTCTTTCCATCAGCTATCATATAAGAAACACTTTCATTCTCAAGGAATGTGTTATTTTTTCAACATGTTCATGTAACTTTTATGAATTTCTCCATAAGCAATCATGTTTTTATGAAGTACTGCAATGTTATTATTATTTTTAATGTATGGTGTTAAGGCTTTCTTATATTAAGGCTGCCTTTTAAAATGTATAGTAGTGGTTATTCCATCATGTTTGGACATTTTGTAAAACACATGGCAAGACAGTTCCAAAATAGCTTCCATTTCTATATAGCATATCATTTTAAATTCTCTTGTTGGACATGAAGTCTGTCGCTTGCTAAAGAATGATGAAAGTGTCTCATTATCTGTGGTCTTATAATTTCTTTCTGAATACACAACCAAAATAATTGAACAAAAATTATATGATTGTAGGTCCAAATTATGTATAACACTGAATATGTTCAGTGGATTCTCAAAGAAAATTACATGATAATTTTATTCACTGATTTTCCATCCTGTAAATAGCTTTTCAGTCAAATGTGTTATGTTAGCTGCTGTATAAAACCTAGAAATCCCTTGACAAGCAAGGAAATCAGAAGCACAGTTGAATTCATCATTTATTCACCAGTTTGTTAAAGTCTAAGGAAACTTCTTATTTTAGAATTACCAATTCTGTGATATAAAATATATAGAGTTTGCTTATTCAGTAATACCACTGGGTTCTGTGTATATCAGAATATAATTCAGGATTTTTTCAGTAATATATTTTCTAGATGAACGTTTATACCTAGAATTTTTAAGATGCCCTAATTTATGGACCTCAAGAATCCTTTCTTTTCAATCCCTAAAATGATTGGCACTTTATAGAGATAATTTAAATATTTTTGTTTAAAAGTTTTAGGCTCTAAAGACTTAAAACTATAAGAAATTTTCTTCTCAGATGTATTCTTTTAAAATCTCAATCTGAAGGATGATAGTGAGGACAAAATGGGTTTGGAGCACCTCAGTTTTCCCTAATACTTTCTTCTTTGTATTCTCTTCATCCTTTATTCTATCAGGATCAAAAGCTATTTATTAAATCTATTTTTAGCTTATTTTTATTTTTTACTCTTGTGATAATTTCATGTGGCAAAATTGACATTATACCATCCTCCCAAGATGTGATGAAATCTCAATAGGACTTTTTTTATTGAAATACTCTGTCTAAATGGAAGTAAATAGATACATTTTAAAGTTCTTAAAAAGGTTATTTTATTAGATGTTATAATTGTTCATACAGCAAACAATCATACAAAAATTAGAATTAATATGTAATCTAATCTTTATTATTCAATCGTTTATTATTATTCAAATTGTAATTAATTACCAGTCAAAAAGGAAAAATGTTCTTTCTAAAGTTATCTTCCTCATGAACATTCATAATATTTATATTATATCTGTCAATCTTTCCTTTATTCCCTTAACTCTTTGAAAAATCTTAATAATTGTTTTATACATAAAAATTAATGGCTTTCATAATCATGGCTAATTATTATAGCATTTTACTTTTGTGATACTAAATACGCATTTATACTACAATTGACTGCTAGAACTTCAACAAATAGAGCACACAAGGAAACTGAAATTGTATATTGTACCTAGAATACTTATTTATATTTGCAAGGAAAAATCAAGAAATTGGTAATAAATCCCAATAAGCTATCTTATTATCATTGCTAAATTATTTATATTACTATTGTTATTATACTGAGTATATATAATGGCAATCTACGCATTTAAAAAATCTTTCAAATGATGTTTAAGTAAGCAAATGTGTATTTAGCTTTTCAAAGGTTGTACTTAAAGCCCAAGTTGAAAACTAGATTTTGGTTGAATTCCCAGGTCAAAGTCAAAATTTTATTCCTCCCCGATTTGTATATTTAAAACTTCCATCTCATAGAATAAGTTCAAGTGGTTTATAAGATTCCCATAAAGGCACTTATATACATATAATGCATCTCTTTCTACCTGGAAGCAATACATCAAGTTTGTATATTCACAATCTCAGAAGGTTGAGCTTTAAAGTTAAAAATCACAAGTCTCTCTTCGTTGGTTGAATGCAGGCTGGCCAGTGACTTTACCAGCTTCAGGCCTAGCCCTTCAGGAGTTTTCACCTTTGCTGTCTTGGAAACCAAATGTCATGTCATAAGGAAATCCAGGATATCTAACTATAGAAGGAGGACATATGGAAAGGCCCTGGAGTGAGAGGAAGATGAGCTGCCATATAGATGCATTGTGTAGAACTGAATTTCAATTGACAATCAATACTGAGACCTCAGAAATGCAAAATAGCCATCTTATGCCATCTAGCCCAGTCCATGCAACCACATAAATGATCCCAGGTGACATTCACAGAATATAAGAATCACCATTCAATCCACCAAATCATAAGATAGTAAATAGCTATTTTTAATCCATTAATCTTTGAAGTGGTTTGTTATTCATTAAAAATTAGCAGGAATAGACATTTGTACCCAACCTGGGATCCTGTCCCCCCACCCCAATGCAAACATAGGTCATTGGCTTTGAGAGTGGCCTGGGAAGGTGGAAGAGAAGTTAGGAAAATGCTTTTGGAAACTGGTAAAAGGAAATCAATTATGTATTGGCAGAATATTTGGCAAGATTTATGCCTGCAGTAACTTGGAAGACAGAAAAGAACCCAATGAACTTGAGTATTTGGCTAAATTTCCAGAAAGAATGTTGAAGATGCCAGTTGACTTCTTTAGCCCTATATAATGTGTTGTAAAAGAAAGATAAAGAAGAAACTGTTAAAGTTTTTAATAAGCATTTAGAGGAAATATAGAGGGTCTGAGAAAGTCTTCTCAACTGGTAAAAACTCAAAGATCAAAAGGGACTCTAGGAAAACATTAAACTCACAATGCTACCAATAAATTGTGGCTCTAGGTTTAGGATCAAATCCAAAGTGAGGCTGAAAAATTTAATGCAGGCTAGTACATGGTAACTTTGCAAGAAAGACTCTGTTTCAACAAAAAGTATTAAAAGGGTTAGAGGTATAGTTCAGAGGCTGACCCCCGTCCCCCCCACACACACCTTAAATTCAATCCCCAGTACCAGGGGGAGAAAAAGCCAGGTATGGTAGTACACATATGTAATCCCTGTACTTGGGATGCTGAGACAGGAGGATTACAAATTTGACACCACTTTCAAAAACAAAAAGTGAAATGGGCTAGGGGTATAGCTTGGAGCTAAAATGCCCCTGGATTCAATCTCCAGTACAAAAAAATTATTGTTTTAAACCACTAAGTTATGGGGTGGTTTGTTTCATAGCCATAAGGTTACTGAGGAAAGTTAAAATGTAAAACTCTTTATGTAGTAGAAAAATGTTATCTATATAGGGAAGCATTAAAAATTGTCCTGCTATTTATGGAATTAATTTAGTTAAAATATGCTCCTTTTAGAGAAAATGCATATTCTTTTGGCAAAATTAACTTAAAAAAATTGGAGGATATGAAATAGCAGTTGATATACTCAGAGTCAAGAAAATGTACTGTAGATTTAATAATTTTTAAAAACCTGGGAGGCATATGTAAAACAAATATGAAATAAAACTTTCCAGTCTTCATCTCACAACAGAAATATCAGTTTCAACAACTATCTATTCATGAACACACCTTTGGTTCAATTCTAGTAACACACACACACACACACACACACACACACACACACACATGCAAGATCTCAAGAAACTACTGTGAACAATTATATAGCAACAAACTGGATAACCCAAAAGAAATGTATGAATTCATGAACATATATCCTACCAAGACTAAATCATGAAGAACTAGAAAATCCAAACAGTCCAATAACAAGTAATGACATTGAATAAGTGATAAAAGTCTACTGTCAAAGAAAATCCTAGGACCTGATGACTTCACTGCTGAAATCAATCTAAATTTGAAGAACTAATACCAATATTTCTGGAATAATTCAAAAAATTTGCAGAAGATAGAATACTTCCAAACTCATTGTATGAAACCAACATTACCTTGATATCAAAGCCAGACAAGGGCAGTGCAAAACAAAATTATAGACCAATGTCCTATTGGTCTATAGATGAACATAGATTTTAAAAAAACCTCTTGCATAACATACTACAAACTAAATTCAGTAGCACATAAAAAAGATCACTCACTATGATCAAGTGGTATTTATCCCTGGTTGTCAAGGATAGTTCAACAATATAAATCAATAAATGTGATAAAACATATTAACAGAAGAACAAAAACTATATGATCATTTTAATAAATGGATAAAGGAATTTGAAGAAATCCAGCCTTCTTTCATAATGAAAACTCTCAACAAATTAGATACAGAAGGACCGTACTGCAACACAATAAAGGCTATATCTAAGCCAGGTGTCGTGCACGCTTGTAATCCCAGTACTTGGGAGGCTGAGACCGGAGGATCTGGGTTCTTGGCCAGCCTCGGGTACCTAGTGAGGAACTCCACAACTTAGTGAGGCCCTGTTTCAAAATAAAGAATAAAAAAAGAGCTGGGGGTGTAACTCAGAGGTAGAATGCCCCTGAGTTCAATCCCCAGTACTGCAATAAATAAATAAATAATAAAAAATAAAGGCTATATCTAACAAGTCCATATATAACATTATACTCAGTGATGAAAAGTTGAAAGCTTTCCTTCTAAGATCCAAAACTAGACAAAGATGCCCACACTTGCCAGTTTTGTTGAACAAACTACTTGAAATCTTAGCCAGAGCAATTAGTCAAGCAACAAAAATAAAAGGCCCCTAAATCAGAAGGGAAGAAGTTAAATTCTCTGTTTTCAGATAACATGATCCTGAAGATCCCCCCAATAAAATTATTAGGACTAATAAACAAATTGAATATAATTGTAGGATATAAAATAAGCATACAAAGATCAGTGTTTCTATGCATTATGTACTAACAACAATCTGAAAAAGAAATCTAGAAAAAAATCCATTTACAATAGTTGCTAAAAATTCTTAAGAATAAATTTAGCCAAGGAAGTGAAAGGTCTGTATACCAGTAACTATGGAATGTTCATGAAAGAAAATAAGATACAAGTACATGGAAATAAATCCTGTGTTCATGGATTAGAATTAATGTTATTAATCCATCCTACTCAAAGTGATCTATGGCTATAATGTCATTCTTAAAATCCAATGAAATTTTACACAGAAATGGGAAAAATTATCCTGAAATTTGTATGGAACCACAAAAGACCTTGATAGCCAAAGATCACTTCAGCAAAAGGAATAACACTGAAAGCCTCATGCTACTTGATTTAAAATCTTCTACAGAATAGGGAAGATGGCAGAACAGAGGCATCCAGCACTGGTATGCTCATCCACAGGATAGAAACAAAGCAACAGATGTGTAATTGCTTGAGAAGATGAGTGACCATGGATGACCAGTGGAAACCAATAGCAAAGAAAAAAACCTGGTGAAATCCAGAGATTAGGAATAATAACAAAGCAAGACAAGCAGAATACCCCAAGACCTGGACCTCTGTACCTCAGTTGGAGGAAGGAAACTTCTTCCCTCCAAGAGAGCAAAGATGAAAGAGTCACAGCATAGTGCAGAGGTGCACCCTTCAGATGAACAGCTTAAATAAGTAACTTGTAGTCTGTAGAACAAGCTAGCATTACAGAAGAAATTTCACTGCACCTCTCAGCAAACTCTTGAGTGCTATAGCAAGGAGCCATCTTGAGAAGGGTCCTATTGTCTGAGATTGTGCTGCTCTATTTATTTTTCCCTTCTTATTGGTACATTATGATTATATATAACAGTTATATTTGTTGTTACATATTTATACATACACATATAAAATTTGGTCAATTTCATTCTCTAGTACAAATCTGATGCAATTTTAAAATCTGTACATACTATACTTCTTATAGAAACAATCAGCAGATATTTACCAAAGTACTATACTGAGAATGAACTAATCTCAATATCATATGTCTCAAGATACACTGACACCTGATAGTTATATGACATTAATATTTAATATGCTCTTAATATTGATTTTTCTACATCTCAACAGTATAAATTCCTTAAGGACAGTGTTATTTCTTCAATTTATCTCTTCTTAATATTCTAGAAGCATAGTAGACTGTCAATAAAATTACTCATCATTTAACAGTCACTATTTACCTACTATGTTTCACACGATGTGAGATGCAATGATCAGGCACAGTTTTGGTCTTACAACTTAGGGAAAAGATAGAAAGAAAAAACTCCCTTTGGAAAGGGGCAGAAAACTCTCTTGTACTCAAGATACTGTGACAATACCAACCAGAGGCCTGGTGCTACTGAGGAAGGGCTAGAAAACTTCCACCCGAAAGATCAACAACATATGCAAGGCTGAGTTTGCCTTTCACAGGAACAAGGATGATGAATGATGAATAAGCCCCAACACTGAATCACAGGCTCACAGGGCCCTATAAGGTCTAAGACCGAACCTGAAAAAGAGTGAAACTCTCCTGCTTTACCTCAGGGTAAGCACCAAGTAACAAGTAACCACACTCTACTTCTGGGATGGGGTCAACAGTGTGGAGAGTATCTCTATGATGTAAAAATGCATAAAAGAATAAAAGTCTATGGGGTAGTGAGAACACCAAGAAAAATCCCTTCAACTCCATGGCCTTCACTCTAGCCTATGATAAAAGCATCCCTGGGTTAGAGTAATGTAAAGCCTGTGGAATACTGAAGGGAAGACTAGTAAAAATGAAACCCCAAACTAGTTCAATTCCTATGTAGATCAGCCAACTTTCCATACTAACTGCCTGAAAGAAGTGTGTCTGTTTGCAAAAATATATATGCTATTTGCTTCAGTCTGTACTGTTAACATGGTATCTAGCAGTTAATAAAAATTACCAGACATACAAGAAAGCAATCCAACATCAAAAGTTAAACTAACAGAGTCAAATAATAGAACCATCAGACAAGGACTTTAAAATAACTCCCATTATTATGTTAAAGAGCTAGTAAAAAAAAGATAACATGAATGAAAAGAAACATATTATAAATTTCAATAGAAAAATGGAAACTATAAGGCAGTTAAATGTAAATGTTTGAAATGAAGAATTCCCTCAATGGACTTATCAGAAGATTGAACACATTTGAAGACAGACTCAGAAGCCAGGCATGATGGCGCATGCTTGTAATCCCAGTACTTGGGAGGCTGAGACAGGAGGATTCGGGTTCGAGGCCAGCCTTAGCTACTTAGTGAGGCCCTCCACAACTTAGTGAGATCCTGTTTCAAAATAAAGAATAAAAAAATAGGGCTGGGGTGGGGGAAAGAAAGAGAGAAGGGATTTTGGTGACAACTACCAGTCCCTGTCATGGAAGTCAGTGCAATTTTCTCTTAGATTGTTACAAAGTTGCTCAGTGCTATTTATTGAGTAGTCCTTTTCACATACATTTGAAGTACTGTTTTATCATACACTAATTTTTATACTATGTACTAATTTCAGTCCACTTTTTATTAATCTGTCTGTTCAGCAATGCTTCAGTAATATATTTTTAAAATTATGCTAACAGCTGGGCGTGGTAGCGCACGCTTGTAATCCCAGCATTTGGGAGGCTGAGACCGGAGGATCTGGGTTCGCAGCCAGCCTCAGCTACTTAGTGAGGCACTCCACAACTTAGTGAGACCCTGTTTCAAAATAAAGAATAAAAAAAATAGGACTGGGGGTGTAGCTCGGGAGTAGAATGCCCCTGGGTTCAACCCCAGTACCACAAAAAAAAAAAAAGAGGGAAGAAAAAAGACACACTCCTCAGAGAACTGGAAGGTAGATTAATATTAATATAAATCATCTAAACTGAAATATAAAAGACAAAGAGTAAAAACAAAACAAAGCATCTAAGAACTATAAGATAATATCAAATGGTCTAATCTATAGTCTCAGAAAAAAAGAAACAAGCCTAGACTAGAGTGGGCAGAAGAGATCTTTGAAGAGATAATACCTGAGAATTTTAAAGACATAAAGAAATATATTAAAGATATCTAAGAATCTCAGAGAACCACACCTAGCTACATTATAGTCAAACAAATGAAAACCAAAGATAAAAAGAAAATCTTGAAAGAAGCCAGGGGGGGAAAAAAGATACAAATAGATTAACAACAAAAATAACAAAAAGATTAAGGTTATCTGAAGATATTGGTATGACTTTAAAGTACTTAAAACCCTTGTCAACCTAGAATTCTATACCAAATTAATGTATCTTTTTAAATATAAAATGAAATAAAACCTTTTTGATAAATAAAAGCTGAAAAATTGTTGACATCAGACTTGCTCTATAAGAAATATTAAAATAAATTCATCAAACAAAACGGGTATGGTGACAGATGAAAACTCGAGTGAATGAATACAGGGAAGAGCTCCAGAAATTACAAAAATTAAGATAAATATTTAAATATGGGCTTTCTGCCTACAGAATTGGAGAAGATCTTTACCAGCTATCTCTCTGACAAAGGATTAATGTCTAGAATATACAAAGAATTTAAAAGATTTTACACTAGACAAACAAATAACCAATCAAGAAATGGGCAACTGAATTTGAATAGATACTTCACAAAAGAGATACAAACAGCCAATAGATACATGAAAAAACATTCAACATCATAGCAATCAGGGAGATGCAAATCAAAACTACACTGAGAGCTGGGTGTGGTGTCTCACACTTGTAATCCCAGTCCGTGGGAGGCTGAGACAGGAGGATCAAAGGTTCGTAGTGAGCCTTAGCTACTTAGTGAGGCACTTTGCAAGTTAGTGAGACCTTGTTTCCAAATAAAGAATAAAAAATAGGGCTGGGGGTATAGCTCAGAGGAAGAATGCCCCTGAGTTCAATCCCCAGTACAGCAAAAACAAAAAACAAGCAAAAACCACACTGAAATTCCATCTAACCCCAATCAGAATGGCAATCATCAAGAAGTCAAATAATAAATACTAGTGAGAATGTGGGGAGATAGAAACTCTTCTGCAACTGTTGGTGGGATTGCAAACTAGTTCAGCCACTATGGAGATCAATGTGGAGAGTCCTTAGAAAACTGGGAATGGATCCACCATATGATCTGGCTACCATTCCTGGGTATCTTTCCAAAGAGGTTGAAACCAGAGAACTGCAATAATATATGCATTTCCATGTTCATAGCAGCACAATTCACAGTAGCCAAATTATGGAACCAACCCAGGTGTCCATCAACAGATGAATGGATTACAAAATTATGGGAAATATACACAATGGAATTCTACTCAGCAATAAAGAAGAATAAAATAATGTCATTTGCAAGAAAATGGAAGGACCTGAAGAACATTATGTTAAGTGAAATTAGCTAGTCACAGAAAGTGAAGGGGCATATATTTTCTCTAATATGCACAAGCTAGGGAGTAACTGGGATACCAGAGGGACTCCAGATAATGGAGGAGAAACCTCAGTGGAGCCAGGGAAGTCGTCTAAGAGAAGGGGAGGGGAAAGACTGAGGTTCATTAATGGAAATACTAACATCAACTATGTGTACATATGTGAAAATATCAATGTCAATCTCAGTACTCTGTATGGGGAAGAGGGGAGATGGGGAGGAGGGGGCACCAAGTGCTGTGTGCATGTATGTCATTGTCAACATGATTTACATTATGATGTGAGGCTATAACACACCAATAAAAGCACATTAAGAAGAGAGACACTATGGCCAGTCCAGCAGAAGGACAGAGGAAATTAAAATAATACATAAATAAAATACGGGCTTTCTTATTTTTGATGAGCTATCTCTAAAGTATTTGTGGTCATAATTATACTTTATTTAAGTAAGTCTACTATAAAGAAAGAATGAAAAATGCAGGCCAGTGTGAAGGCACCCTCCACAACACTTTTATAGCCATGCTGGTCCTTGTAAGGTAAAAACTTCAATTGGAGTCTTCCTCCTTTATAAAGCCTTGTGATGCAACATCTGTTTGACCCATTCAATGGAAACATGGAAGTTCTATGTAGGAACATGATGTGAATGGAGGACACCTGTCATTATGCAAATAGTATGGCACTCTGAACAGACACTGAAAACAGCTCTCATCTCAAAGAACCCAGCGCTTTTGTCACAGTATGAGAAATTAGATGCCAGGGAGCAGTGGTTAATTAATGAAGCCTTCCAGCCACCCAGTGGTCTCGTTGCGCCCATCACCTTGCATTCAGAGTCAGATTGGATCACCTCCCACTCTGAAACTCCCCAAGATTTTGAGCAGTTTTTCAGTGCTCCTTATAGAAAGATACCCTCTGCAGAGAAACACAGTATTCACATACAGTCCATTGGATTGCTAGGAAAGACTAGAATTGTCAGTGAAGAATATATTAAATGGGTCAAGGGCTACTGTGAAGCATTTTTCTGTGGCTTGACAGTCAAACTCCTGGAACTGGTCTCTTTATCTGCTATATGGTGCTCCTTTTAGAGTCAATGATCACACACAAAATCTACAAATCCATGCAGGGCACATCCTGAAGTTCTTAAAACAGAAGAAACCATAAGATGCCTTCTGCTTTGTGGGAATAACAATGATTGACCTTTATCCAAGAGACTCCTGGAATTTTGTCTTTGGACAGGCCTATTTGGCAGATGGTGTGGGGATATTCAGCTTCACCTGGTATGGCAGGGATAGCTCATACTACAAAGGCAAGGTGAAGAAGCTCCAGAGAAAATATTTCAGTGACTATTCCATTTTTAATAACGATTATATCCCTGAAATCACTAGTGTTTTGCTGCTGTGATCCTGTAAGGTGCTGGTGAGATGGACTGATGATGAATCTGCAGACACACTGAAAGTAACTCCCAAACACAGCCTTGAGGATTGTGCAAACTTGCTGAAACCTGTGGAAGCCTTAAAGGAAGGGAAAGAGTGGATACTAAAATGCCTTGCTGTTCTCCAAAAATGAAGACCTTCAAATAGGAGCAATTAAAATAAATACTTGCGCATTAAAAAAAGAAAAATTATTCACTTTATAGCATTATAGTAAGGAAAAATAGAAACTATTTAAATGTGCTCGAGTGCAGGGATTGTTAAGAAAGTTATAATGCATTATTCAAAATCATTTTGAAGGTACACAGAAATGTTTGTTATAAGGAATTTGAGTGGCAAAGGAAGATGTTTATAATTTAACATTAACCAAAATTAAACAGGAACATAATTTTATGTAGAATATGGCTTTATCCATATGTAATACTATACTTAGAAATAGGTGAATACAATACAAATATTAACAATGATTATCTCAGAGTTTTGGTATTATTGAATTTTTGTTTTACTTAACATTTTCTATAGTATCCATAGTTTTAAAGTAATTTATTATTTTTGCTATCATATATAACATCTAATTGAATAGATTACTTTATACTTGCAAATACAAAGATAACTTTCTGAATGTTATGATCTTTAAAATATGTTTTTTATGAATGTAAGCTCTTTTTGTTCTGATTGGGAGTCTTGTAGGGGGTTTGAGTTTGCATTGCCAAAACTAGTCAAACGTAAATCACTGTTATGCTAGAATCCCCCCAAAGACATAGACATAAGTAGTGAGTGATATCGTCAGGGAAAACCTCTTTCCTGGAATATCTAAGTTGGAGAGACAGTCTGTTAGCTCATTCTTCACAACAATGAAACCAAAACCAAAAGAAAAACAAAAACTGCCGCTGAAATATAATGTTCAAATCAAATAAAAATACATTCCTTTAAACCCATTTACATCTTACTCATTGAAAATTTTGATTTTTCTTTATATTATTTTCTTAAGATAATAACCAATGTTTTTTCTCTATGTATCAGTGTGAATGAGACTAGCTAAACTCACAATGTACATCTGTTTTAATTTCTTTAGAATGCTATAGCCTGGATAGTTTACAAACAACAGATTTTTCTTTCATAATTCTATAGGCTGGAATCATGCAGGAGGCATCACAATACCTGACTTTAAACTCTACTACCAAGCCACAGTAATAAAAACAGCATGGTACTGGCACAAAAACAGACACATAGACCAATGGGGCAGAATAGAAGACTCAGAAACAGACCCACAGACTTACAGTCAACTGATTTTTGACAAAGGAGCCAAAAATATACACGGGAAAAAAGATAGCCTCTTTAACAAATGGTGTTGGAAAAACTGGTTAACCATATGCAGGAAACTGGAAATAAACCCCACTTTCTCACCCTGCACAAGAGTCAACTCAAGGTGGATCAAGGACCTGGAAGTCAGACCAGAGACATTGCAGCTACTTGAAGAGGGCATAGGACCAACACTTGAACACATAGGCACAGGTAAAAACTTTCTCAATAAGACCCCAAAAGCACAAGCAGCTCAAAGAAAGATCAATATATGGGATTGCATTAAACTGAAGAGCTTCTGCACAGCAAAGGAAACTATCAAGAACCTCGACAGAGAACCTACAGAGTGGGAGAAAATTTTTGCCAGTTACACTTCAGATAGAGGTCTAATATCTAGGATATACAAAGAACTCAAGAAAATCGCAACTAAGAAAGCAAATAACCCAATCAAAAAATGGGCATAGGCTGGAAAGTACAAGATCAAAGCACCAGTAAATTTAGTATCTAGTGAGAGCCCATTTTCTGTTTCATAAAGGGCCATTTTCTTGCTGTGTTATCGCATGGTAAAAGAGAAAGAGCTCTCTGGAGTCTCCTTCATAAGAGCACTAATGTCATTCATGAGGGTTCTGCCTTCATGACCTCACTGCTTCCCAAAGCCCCCTCCCCTACCATTTCTTAATACCATCACTTTAGAGATTATGATTTAACATTAATTGGGGGAAAACACATTTTTTAGTCCATAGAAATAACAATGAGAAATTTAAGGAGAGAGGAATGGGGGGGGAGCTTAGGAACAACTGATACATGATTTGCTAGAAAGACCCACAGGATTCAGGATATAGTTGTATTCATAGCTAAGTCTTATTATGGTGAAAGGACACAATACAACTTCAGCAGAAGGAAAAACTGCATGAATAGTTTAGGCACAGCCTCTCTTATCAGTTAGGTATAAGAACAATACCAAAATCCAAGTTTCCAGATACCAGCCAAAGGCCAACCTTGTGAACAGGTCATTTTAAGTATTACAGCCACAAAACTACTATTCTCTTTTCCACAAAGTAATAAACTGGAAATTTAATTGACTCTAACTTCTTCAAGATCTAGGTTAAAGGAGAAATTTCCACAGGGGGAACTATTTACTGTGTCTGAATTTTTTCTTTACAAACTATGTCTCTGGTTGATATTACAAAGTCATATCACCACAGTGGACTTCAAAGTAAAGAAACAGACATATGGCTTATGTTGTGAACATGATCAATGGAAGCATTTCCGATATTATGAAATTAAACATGTTAGCTGGGCATGGTGGCCCACGCATATAATACCAATACTTGAGAGGCTGAGACAGGAGGATCACATGTTCAAGGACAGCCTGAGCAATTTAGGGAGACTCTCAGCAACCTAGGAAGACCCTGTTTCAAAATAAAAAATAAAAAAGGGCTCAGAGTAGAAACCCCTGGGTTTAATCTCTAGTACCAAAAACAATTAAACATGTTAGTAAGAAATCAAAACTTTATTTATGGATGAATATTGGCAAGTATTTATTTTCAGTCAAACTTAATCATAAATCAAACAGGCATCAGATATCTAAGAAATACATTTAAATAATTAAATTCAATACAGCTGGCAGGAGTCTGGAGTGGGGATTGGTATTGAGAGCCTTTTTAAACAAAAAGAATAGCAACTAAAGCAAAGCACTGAGCAGAGGAATTCTTCATGGCATTCTCTAAAATGTCAACCTAGCATGGCAATTGACCCCTATTCCTTCAGACAGAGACATTCAAACATGGAAATAGCTGTTTTTTAATGACAAAGTTGAAGAAGTCTGCTGATGGAAACGCCATTATTTTCAGCACTATTTATTGACATTATAATTTTTTCTTAATGGCCTATTTCTAAATATGCTCAAATGTAGAAGGAAAGGAGCTCTGACATTAGTGGACAACTAAAAATGCATTAATCTTAGCAGGAAACAAACTTACATTCAAATATATATATATATATGTCACCCAATAACTGTATGTTTCTATGATTCTAGACATGCTTTTTTTTGGTACTGGGGTTTGAACCCAGGGACATTCTACCTCCAAGCTACACTCCTAGCCCTATTTTTTTTAAAATAGGGTCTTGCTAAATTGCTGAGGCTATCCTCAACCCTCAAACATGCGATCTTCCTGTCTCAAACTCCCAAGCACTGGGATTACAGGTGTGTACCACCATGCCCAGCCTAATCATGTATCTTAATTTCTCTGGACCTTAGTTTTCTCCTCTATAAAGTTCTTACAAGAGCAACAAATTCAAAATGTCATTATTAGTATTATACTAGATGTACTATTTCCTGTAAATTACATATTATAGTAGGAATACTGTGAACGGTAGATAGCATTATCCTTTGCAGCTTTATCCTTAAGATATTGCAGCATAGTTCTTTATTTTATACTCTACATGAGCCATTCTTTAGAGGTAAGTAAAACAGGAAGAAGAAGCCCCCATGATATAACTAGAAACAAACCTTTGTTAATTTGTTATCCTGGGCATCTACACTTATAAAACAGTGTTAAAGAGTGGAAAGGGCTTATTTTAAAGAAGATAGCTTAGTGTGTTGCAAATTTTTCTTAATAATAAGAAGCCAGGAAACTGCAGATTCTACTTTGTCTTGTTTAATATAGAAGCTTGAAGTAAGAGATTTTTCAAGAAAAATCTAATAAACAGGCAAAGGTAGAGAACTCCAATCCTACTGCTCATTTACATTCCCCAATTTCTGATTGAATCCCTCACCAGGAGCCCCATAAATCTCTTGCAATGGGGGCTTCCCGTAGAGCACACTGTGTGACAAAATTAGAGGGGATGATTACACATCAACATTAAAACAACATGAAGTATAGATCTTCAACTCAACCAGGAAAAGGGGATTTTTGAGAAGGTGATTTTTTTGAAGCACTGAGCCTGTTTGTGGATATTAAAATGATTTCACAGCAGCTGTTAAAATCTAGTTCCAATTTGGTGGGGGTGGTGAATTATAAAATTAAAGGGATTCTAAAATGAATAAGCATATTCCTTATTGCCCCTACCGCCCAAGATGAGGAAATGAAGAGAAACACCATGTGAAAAGTCATTTCTGTACCTAATATAAATAACAATAATGAGAATGAGATGCTATAAAATGGGACAAATTCCATATCAAACCAGCAAAATAGCAGGTACTCACATTTCACATTGTATATCTGTTTGATACAGTTCTGTTTTTGCACAGTACTAAAAGGTCCTCAGTGGCACAGAATGCTCCTCAGTTTTTCTGTGTGTCCTACTCCTATGGGACACAGGGAAAGAGATAAGAGGTATAGTAAAGTTGTTATAATTTTAATTTACTCACATAACAGTCGTTTCTTCTCAGCGAGACTTAGATAAAAGAAGCCATTTTTCGAGCCAGGCGTGGTGCTGCACGCTTGTAATTCCAGCATTTGAGAGGCTGAGACCGGAGGATCTGGGTTCAGAGCCAGCCTCAGCTACTTAGTGAGGCCCTCCGCAACTTAGTGAGGCCCTGTTTCAAAATAAAGAATAAAAAATAGGGCTGGGGATATAGCTCGGAGGTAGAATGCCCCTGAGTTCAATCCCCAGAAGAAGAAGAAGCCATTTTTCTTGTATGTGGACATGTTGTGCAACCATTGCATAGCCTTTTATCCAAATATAGTAGATGGAAGTCCCACTGTTATTCTTTGGGCCAACAATAACATTCTTTAGTCACCCTCCCCCATAAATAAGTAAATAACCTTTCTATGGTCCATGAAGGGCCTCTTTAATTCTCTTCTGTTATAGTCAGAAAAAGTCTTTATTTCTGCTTCTGCTTCTGATATATGTGTATGTAAATATATTGTGTTGACTTTGGCTTTTAAAATTGGTCTTGCCTGACTTGTAAAAATGACCTCAATTAACACTTAGCTGTTAATATGAAGATCAGTAAACTTCCTTAAAATGAAGAATGCTTTAGAAGGTAGCTGGTTTTAGAAAAACCTGGGCTTTGAAGTGAGAAGGAAATAAACTTGAATCCCTACTCTGTCACCAATAAGCTGCATGAATTTGTCATGTCACTTAACCTCTCTATTAAATACAATTGTTCATCTGCAAAATAAAGATATAAGTCTCTAGAGGTATAAAGAGACTTACCTGAGAGACAGTATTTGTTAAAAATACTTACTAGAGTGCCTAACACATAGTAGAAATTCATTATGTGGTTGCAAATATATTCAAAAGTGAATAATTTTTCCCAAGGGTGAAGAGAGTAAGAAGGCATGTTAGGAAAAGTTTCAGTGAGAAGATACTATTAAAAATTGACTTCACATGATGGCTTTTATATGCAATCTGCTAATTCATAATGTTAATTTGCTTGAAAGTTGTGTTTATTCATGACCCCTCCCCAAATGGAGAATATAATGAAAGGCTGAAGGTATATTGATTTCTATTTATAATTTTTATAGAAATGTTCTCTATGGTGACCAAATACAGTTAAGTTTAAGAATAATGTAGATAACTGAAACCTGTTCACCAAATCTGTTTCCTCTTCTTCCTGGACACATAACCATAATTAACATTTTCCAGCCTTCCATAAGACTATGCAGTTGAGTTTTAGGCAATGGAAGTAATTGATACACACAATCCATAAAATATTGTTGCCAATTAAAAAAAGCACTGTCTTCCATGTTCTTTCCTTATTTCCTGGCTTGATGAAAATGAACCTAGGAATCTTGGAAACCATGTAGACTGCCTGCTGGCTAGAAACAGCAGATTAGACTATTCCATGAACAAGAAATAATGCCTATGACATTATAGTTTGAGAATTTATTTGTTACAGTAGCTAGATTTTTCCCAACTAGTGCAGATGACAAACACAAGTCTTTTCTCCTTCAGCTTTTGCTCATCACATTACTCTTTCATTCTATGTCATTGGTTCTCAACCAAGGTCAGTTTTTCCCCTTAAGGGATGTTTCATAATGTCTAAAGACATTGGTTATGAAACTAAGAAGTGCTACTGACATTCAATGGGTTGGAGCTAGCTTCTAAATATCCTACAATATACAGAACAACTGCCTCCCCACCATGAGGAATTATCCAGTCTAAAAGTCTGCTATAAGCTTAGATGAGGCCACAATACCCTTTTCGACAAGCCATCTATGGTTCTACAAATTGTTTGTCCTTCCTCTTTCTTCTCTAAGCTGTCCTGCATTCATAAATAATAGACAAACTGATTTTATTTTTGGCTTCCTATAGCAAAGTGAAAAATTTTATAGGGATATGGCCTCTTTCCCAGCCTCTATGGAGCGTCCCTCACTTGAGAACTTCATGGGAAAGCTTGTTTCTTGTTTGTCATTCTATCCTCAGACCCTAGAACAATGCTTGGTACATATTAGGAACTGAATCAATACCTGCTGAGTAAATAATTGTATTTTAGAAATCACAAGGAGTGATGGAAACTGAGGCATCCAGGGAGCACTTACCCCATTTCAAGGGGCAACAAGTACTCAGATTTTGCATCTGTTGCCTGGGGAAGGAAACCTGGGTTAGCTGATTTTATATAAACTCTTTGATTTTAAAATCTTCTTATCAATTTTACAAACACTGTATAGGTACCACTGTTTAGACCATATAGTATTCATCTGTGAGTCTCATTTGGCTCCAGGTCTCCCATTTACACTAAGCTAAAATTATTACTAATAGAAGTAACTATCACTACTGGACTTTTACTCTGTGTCAAGCATTGTGTAAGTTAGCTTCTGTGGCATAAAAACCACCTCATGGCTTAGAACAACAGTTTTAAATTTTTCACTTTTATTTATTTACTTTTCATTAAATCCATGAAAAGTATAACATCACATGGATTCTGTGTCCAATGGCCTTAGTTGGAAATTTGCTTTGGAATTTGTTCCAAATCAGGCTACAGTTTTCAGGGGCATGAATTACCTTTCTCCAGATTACTCTGGTTTTATTTGGTTTGCCACCAGGAATCACTGTGCTGTTTTTTTCTCTTTGTATACATAATCACATCTCTTGCTCAAGTAGAATTCAGTTTCATTTCCAGCATAAATAAATGCCTTCAACTTGAAGAAAAGCTGTGTGCTGTCTACCCTCTTTTACTAAAGTCACTAATCCCATTCATGAGGGCTCCATTCTCATTACCTAGTTGTTTTCCAAGCACTCATCTCAAAACACCATCATATTGGGATTATATTTCAACATATACATTTTTGGGGGGGTGGACAAACATGTAGGTCTATACCATAAATAAAATTTCACTCATTTAAAAGATGAGAAAGCTGAGGCTCAAAATGTTAAGTGGCTTCTCAAGTACTCAGCTAAATCTTGAGCTCAAATAGAAAGACATGAAGATAATTATCCAATTTCCCTGAGGCGTAGAATCCTACTGCTCTACTGCCACCATCTTGTATCCCAACCTATTCTCAAGGAGCAGAGTGCAATTCTTGCTACATGCCTTGAATTTGGCCCAATTGGTATCTGCTGTCCTGCCTGAATTTCAGAAAGTTGTGGTGCTGAATTCCACTTTGCTGTACCTCAGACATATGCTAGCCCCTTTCCTTCCTCCATGGTCCTTATGTCAGGCAAAGAGTACCACCTGCTATCTCCTAGCCACTTAGTAGTTCTGGAGTTCACTTATCAGAGTACTTGTTTCTGGAGTGTGCAGCACAACCCACTGGGTAGATCTAGCTTTAGTTTCTTGTCTCAAACCCTCACTGTGTTGCTTTCCTCTGTAGCTAACCAGTAAATAACTCTTTCCAAAACACAGCCAAATTGAGCTACCAAGGAAGAGTTTGGGGCAAATACCTGGAAAATATGTCTAAAAGGGGCCTCTATCTGATGCCTAAAGATTTGGGAATCTTGTATTTCTACCTTTATAAGCACTGTGAAAGCCCTACCCATCCTCAGTCTATGTGTTACAGAGGCTAAAAATTCCAAATGTCCTCATAGGCGATAAGCCTGTTTGATGAATACCTAGAGAACTAGTTTCATGAATCCTAGGTTGTTGAATGCTAGCCCTGCCTATGTTGGAAAAGCATGACTGGTTTGCAAACTGTTGGGGACAAATGTCTTGTTTTTCTTCTGGCATGGTTTTGAATATAGAGTAGGAGGCTGGGCGGGACAGAGGGGGAGTTGAGCTAGAACAGGCATTGTTGTGCAGGGCTGCGGATGCCCCTGCATGAAGCGTGAAACAGAAACCTGAGTCTCATTCGGCAAACAGCTTTCAGGATGAGTCATGGTGAGGGAAGTGGTGCTGGGTGTCCACTTTTTGTGCTGCCTAGGATCATGGCAAATATTTTAATGGTTGGGAAAGTAGAGTGGGTGGGAAATAAGAAGAGGCTAAGAAAAAAGAGTTACTAGAGGTTAGAGGCTTCAATAACTTTAAAGAAAAAAAATAAAGGAGGCCCTTCATTCAATAGTATTAATTTTAACTGAACAAGTGGCTTTCTTTGATTTTAGAAGTCCCTTAGATATTTAGGGGTTTGGAAATTACAAGAAACCTAAATTGGACCTTCCAACTCAGTGTTTCTCAGATGTGGCAACATGCTAGAATCACTCAGGGAGTAAAATCCCTAATATCTATGTTGGTCTTTAGACCAATTACCTCAGAATTTGTGAAAGTAGAGCCTAGGCATCAGCATTTTCTAAACTATCCCAAGTGATTTCAATATGCAACCGAGGTTGAAAACCATGGCAAATAAAATGAAGTAATGGTTGATATGTGAAGAGACCCATACCAGGTATGAAAACCACAGAGTGATATGTAGTCAGAATCTTCATGAAAAAGAGTACAATACTACCAAATGCAACCTGTTTCCTTTCTAAAAAAAGTGTTCGATTTTATTTAATATTGTAGGCTACTTTAAATTAAAAATGCTGAGGCTGTATTGTGTTCACTTTACCTCAGGCAAATAGTACAGATGCAGTCACAACTTTGTTTTATATTCCTAGACCTACTGTTTCAGTTTCTGTTTCCAATATTTAATCCATTAAAACAAAAGAAGGAAAAGAAATGTTCCAAAGAAGTTTCCTATCTTGTTAGTAGGTTTTATTATAAAATATGCCAGTTTTGGTGGATGCTATATTTCAAATACTTAGAACATCCTCTTTCAGTACTTCCCTTCACAATTACAAAATTTGACATATCTAAAGTAAATGAACTGATGAATTGTCCTAGAAATAACTACACCATTTAATAGGATTTGGTGGGGCTAGCAATGTAACTCAGTGGTAGAGCAGTTTCCTAGCACACATGAGGCCCTAAATTCAATTCCCAGTACTGCCCCCCCCCAAAAAAGACTGGGTTGTACAATAGCATTTAATGACAAAATAATAACAAAAACCTTTGATTTTTGAATAGGCTGCACATATGGGGTATGTATTGCCTAATATCTATTTTTTTAATCCAAGTATAATCTAATCTCATAAGGTCTATTCTTAGCCTGTGGCTTAATTCAGCAGTATTTCTACTAATATTAATACGACACAAACTTAGCTGAAAAGTATCTAATTCTTCCTTCAAAGGAAGAATAAGACAAATATTACACCTAGTTGCTATTATTATCCTTATGATAGTAATACTCCACTAGGCTTACCTTTTTCCCAGGTGAAAAAGAAAAGTTAGAATGCAATGGCTAATAAAGATTAAGCGATCCAAGTCTCAGAGGGGGGAAATGAGGTAAGATAGGAAAAATAAGAATAAAAAGGAAACAAACTAAAGGAAAGGAAAACTGTAGTTTTAAAATCTAGAAATTTCATAATCCTTATCTTCACCCTCAATAGGCCCACACCCTTAATCTTAATGGCCCTTCTCCCCATTTGAGATTCCTGAGATGCTTATAATAAATAAAGGATCCTTAGGAAGGTCAACCTCGGGTGCCACCCAGCCACCACCCACTGATCAATGTCAGGAAACTGAGGTTTCTGAGGAAATCCAGACCTCCATCTCTGCTATGCACCCCTACCCACCTCTCATGGGGGGAGGTCTCCTATAAAAGAAGAACTATAAGACCCCAAAGGCTCTCTCTCTTAAGATGACTCATGTTCTCCCTTGAACATATATCCCCCACTTTCCTAAATGAATTTATGTCTTTGTCTCTGAAAAAAAAACAATTTGAATGTGCTTCAAATATTGGATCTTGCTGTAAAACTTCTGATTTTGTGATACCAATGCTTATCTATATCTGTATCTACTATATTATTCATTGATATTTATACCTCTATCTAGTAGTATGTGTGTGTGTGTGTGTGTATGTGTGTGTGTGTGTGTGTGTGTGTGTGTGTGTATGTTACTAGGGATTGAACTTAGAAGCATGAGCTATACCCATAGCTTTTTTTTTTGGTCATTGAGAGTCTTGCTACATTGCTGAGGCTATCCTCAAACCTGTGATTCTTCTGTTTTAGCCTCAAGTGCAGGGATTATAGATGTGTGCCACTACACCTAGCTATATTTATATCTATTCTTTATATATTGTATGATATATGTATTTTTAATTTTAATTTTCCTCCTCTGTTGCCTTGAAAGTTATCATTTTTCATCTCTATTCTATATGTTTTAACATGCATCATTAACAAAAATAAAATTAAATATCTCCTATAGACTAAACATTTTAATTTCATTGTATTTCTCTCTTCTTTTTTATTTGTATGTATATGTGTAATACCAGGAATGGAACCCAGGGCCTCAGTCATTCTAAGAATATGCTCTACCACTGAGCTATACTTCCAGCCCTCAACTCCTTTCTTATATTTTATTCTCTCCAGCATTTTAGTTCTATCTTATTTTAATCAATGAAGGCCAGTAATTGATTTTGCAGCATTAAATTTTAATTTCTATTTGTTATCAATATTATCCATGTATCTGGCTCATAGAGTACAAGAAACTTACACTTCTTGGGAAAAATAGTTATATCCTGTCCCACACTTCCACACTATTTTCTGAACCCCAAAGACGTCTACTTTCAATGCTATTATCATTTTTTGTTTTAATGTTATATTTCTACATAATATAGTGCTGTTTCTTGATTTTTTTTTGAAATTGTCTATTGCCTGCAATCCCAGTACTTGGGAAACTGAGACAGAAAGATCTAAGGTTTAAAACTAGCACACAATAACTTAGAAAGACCCTGTTTCAAAATAAAAAGGGCTGGGGTATAGCCCAGAGGTAGAATTCCCTTGGGTTCCATCCCCAGTACCATGAAAAGAAAATGAAAGAAAGGAAAAGTTGTTTATTGCCTTTCCAGTATGAAAGATAGCATGTTATATTAATAACCAACATTTTGTTATTATGGCTAGACAAGTCATTTGAACTAGATAGCATATCATGGTTATACTTTCTTTACTGGAAAAGCTTTTGTTTTCCCCAAAGTTAATAATTATTTTGTTGTTGTTGTGTCTTTTGCTTAGTTTTCTATATACTTATCACATATTCAACCCCAGACTTTTCCATTGTTATATAAATTGCTTCTGAATATGTTCAAACTTAATCTTTCTTTCTTTCTTTTTTTGGTATTGGGGATTGAACTCGGGCATTCCACCTCCAAGCTATACCCCCAGCCCTATTTTTTATTCTTTATTTTGAAACAGGGTCTCACTAAGTTGCGGAGTGCCTCACTAGGTAGCTGAGGCTGACCTCGAACCCGGATCCTGTCGTCTCAGCCTCCCAAATGCTGGGATTACAAGCGTGCACCATGCCCATCTCAAACTTACTCTTTCTTATTTTGTTTATTTTGGGCACTACTGAGGATTGAATCCAGGGATGCTCTTTCACTGAGGTATACCCCAAGCCCTTTTTATGTTTTTATTTTGAAATAGAGTCTCCCTAAATTGCCCAGGCACTAGCCAGTAATCCCAGAGACTTGGGAGCCTGAGGCAGGAGGATGGCAAGAAAGAAAGAGGAAGGGGGGGGAGAGGAGGGAGGCGAGGGGAGAGAAGGGAAAGGCAAGGCAAGGCAAGACAGAATATTTTGTTTCTATTATGAAGTTTTGTAATTATATTCTATTAAGGAGAATGATCCTTTCCCTTATAAGATTTGGGGTTTTCAAATTCAAGATATATTTTATATCAAACTTTAGGTTGAGTTATGCTGAAATTATAAAATATGTAATTAATTTGAAGATATCATACACCAGCTATTTTATATCACTCTGTAGTGATTACTTAAGTATACTTATTAAAAGGCAATGATTTTACTGAACAATTGAGGAGGAAATGATCATGCTTTCTTTCATACTATGATTAAGATGTTTAATCACCAGTCTTCCCTGCTTCTTTAGAGGCGGTGGGAAAAGTTACAGATGGGACTACTTTGATAAAATTTTACCTTTGAAGGGAAAATGCCAACTTAGATTTTTAAAAATCTGCACAAGTTATTTTATGTAAGAATTTAAAGATATAATTAATAGCTATGGTCATATAAGTGCTATATGTCAGATATGTATCTTTAAAACAATCCTATACATTTAAAGTTAACTCTTTAACTCGGGTCTTGGCTAACTTTGCTATAAAAGGTCATATAGTAAATATTTTCAGCTATGCAGATCATGAAGTCTTGGTTGCAACTAGTTAACTCTGCTTTTGCAGCATGAAAGCAGCCAAGGATAATACTTAAATGAATGGGCATGGCCATCTTCCAATCCATTTTACCTTTGAAAATGGATTGTGGGCTAGATTTGGCCTTTGAACTGCCATTTGCCATTCCTTGCTTTAACTTACAGCCATTTCATGTTGGAGTTAGGCTTATCTTAATGAGAGTTCAATACCTAAAAGGGAATAATTTTCAAAAATCTTTCAGTTTGGGAAAAATTGCACTAATTACACATGTTCCCCCAGTCCTGTGTGTAAAGAAAAAAAATCAAAATGGCCAATTGTCAAAAGTTAAGCAGTGGAAAAAAACATTTATGACAATTGAGAAAATCAAAACAAAATAAAATCCAAAACAATTAAAAACCAAAAATTTAGTTCTTGTTAAAATACAATAAAAGATGGTCTCATTTTGTTGCATCTTTTAACTGCAAGCAGCTTTCTTGCCCTTTCTTTACTTGCCATAGGGGTAGTTAAAGAGATTGGTCTTTGGGCTTCCAGTTATTTTTGGATTGAAGTTTTTCTATCTATCTATCTATCTATCTATCTATCTATCTATCTATCTATCTATCTATGTTTTTGTCAGAACATCTTTCAGTTCCAAATATCATCTTCATAAATATGTGAATCTGACATCCAGCATTATTAACTCTTTTGGAATAAAAATATTTTCAGCCAAATTACACATAAGCTTCTGCACTTTGATAATATCTTCAATGAGCATGACACACAAGTCCAATCTGTTGAGTATTAGGCATATTTCAGTTATTCCAGCATTAGTTTGCTTTCAAGTTAATGAAAACATAAATGTATTCTTTTAGAGTTTAATCTAAAATATTAGCCTGAAAGTATTTATTATCCATTAGGAATTTGTTGACTTCCTATTAAGGTAATTTTCTAACATCAAAGTAGGTTTATAACCTTTTATAATTTATCAGGCATTTTTCTTGTCATTATCTTAATTGATCCTAATAACATCGTAGTTAGATGTGTCACCTAAAAAAGATTTTTATTTTTTGAACAAGTGTTGAAAAAAATGCACATACACTCCTACATATATAATGGTTAGAAATACTAAATAATACCTATCTGGGCAAGAGCAATACCTTATTCATTATTGAATAAGGCACCTGGTACACTATAGATATATAATCGGCATACTGAAAATATTTATTGAGTGCATAAATAAGTGAACAAGAAATAAGACACTTATTTAGGTTTCTACTATGGAGATGATAAAAATTCAGAGATATACAGTTATTTGCATAAGGGCAAAATGTCTAGTAAATAGAAGTAGAACTGCAATACTACATAAATTGTTTAGTATAAAGGGGCCCAGTGAAGCATACCTGTAATCCCAGTATTTGAGAGACTGAGATAGGAGGATCACAAGTTCAAGGCCAAACACAGCAACTTAGCAAGACCCTCAGTAACTTAGTGAGACCTTGTTTCAAAATAAAAAATAAAAAAGGACTGGTTTTACAGATCATTGGTAGAGCACCCCTGGATTCAATCCCCCAGTACTGCAAAAATAAATTATTTAGCATAGTGTCTAAGGCATATTAGGTTTGCAATAAATGTACCTTTTTATATTCTATGTTCATATTAAAATACAGAGTGTTCTTTCTACCATACTACGCCATGGTAATGATGGATAAATGATAGCCATGGAATTTAATTCAGTATTTCAAGTATATTGTCTTCTCTATTAAATAATATCTACTGAAGGGTATATATAGTCTCCAAAGCTAAATAAGTTTCCCTTTCTTAGTTTTTACACACTACTGATGCATTCATTTAAATCTTAAAGAAAATTAAATTGTATTTTATGCAAGATCATAAATATCCAATCTATCAAATATTTGTCATATGCCAATTTTCCTGTGCCAAAGAGGAAAAATTTCATTTAGCTCCCTAAAATCTATATAGGTTGTTGTTCCCTTTGCAAATCTTGAGCCACTGACTCTGTAAATTACTGTGAATTGCAAACAAAAGTCCAGAAATAGGTCTGCACAGATTCACACCAGTCAGGTAGATCTGTAAATAGCCTTGCCCAAGTGCTATTTTAAATACCTTCATTATTAATGATGGCATGTCATTCCTAGAGTTGATTACCATGCAGAGAGCCCCCCCTCAATAATATTTCATAACTGGAACTGTAGGCTTCATAAAAATTATTTAGCTATATTGCTGCTATACCAAGCCAACTATTGACCCAAAAGAAGCACGTATTTTCATATGCTAGCTATTTGGAAGGTGTCATATTTTAGTAAGGGCATAGAGCTGTCAGATTTTCAATTATAGCTCACATTTATTTTTGCAGCAGGAATGAATTTTTATTTTTTATCTTCCTTGAAGACTTTCAGAGAGTCTTTACAGGAAGTATTTGTATTTTATTACTAGATAATTGTTATATTGAAAGACTTTTTTACAGTGATTTCTAGGTCCAAAGAATGAGCTTTCTTGGCATCTTCCTTATTCTAAAATATTTTTCCAGCACCTTACTCCCCCCAGCTTTATTAGGTATAATTGATACATAAAAACTACATACCATTACTGTAAATAATTTGGTTAATTTGAGTATACACATAGAGTCATCCCCACAATACCGCATCTTTTGCCACAGGCATTGAAACTGTACTTTGCAAAGGCAATATGTGAGGTTATTACTACCAATCACGTTAATTTCTGTGGGGAGGTAGGAGGGAGGAGTGGAGTAAGATGTTGAGGATATACACAAAAAGCTGTGTGCATGAAACTTTTTATCACATTGAACCTCACTGTGAAACATAATTACAATACACTAATAAATAATTTTTAAAATAAGAAAAGGCAACTCTGAATGCCTGCTTTTAAGCATCAGTCTGACATTTTAGAGAATAGTCTGAGAAAGGCATTTAAGAATAGCCAGAAAATGGCCGGGCGTGGTGGCGCACGCTTGTAATCCCAGCATTTGGGAGGCTGAGACCGGAGGATCCGGGTTCGCGGCCAGCCTCAGCTACCTAGTGAGGCACTCCGCAACTTAGTGAGACTCGGTTTCAAAATAAAGAATAAAAAAATAGGGCTGGGGGTGTAGCTCGGAGGTAGAATGCCCCTGAGTTCAATCCCCAGTAC